>CAWUFW010021124.1:0-130050 GCA_963921515.1 Calotriton arnoldi
GTAATAAAGAAAAACAAGGGTACCCCAATATGTGAACCTGGGGTGATAAGGAGTTTTAGAAAAACAATGGTTCAGGTATGGCCAAAGGTCCATTCAAAAGTGACCCTGTGGGGACACTACTTTTGAGAGTAGGAAGGTAATTCTTTAAGGGAGCGATAAGCAATATACAGAGGGACATGTAGGTCAGTTTATGACAGATATTTATTTCCAAAACAATAGTATTCAGGTGCTCACACAATAAGTGACAATAAGCGTGACGTGAAAAGTGATGGTGATATTAAAATAAAGACATCGCATTGACAACAATAGTAGAAACTCCTCAATTTTTTTTTACAAAGTTAAAGGAGTTCATGTTGTAGGGGGTCGATGGCGTTTCGATCTCAATCAAAAGTAGTATGCGCCTGTGGAACGCTGCAGCCGTAGCAGCAGGACACGCTACGCTCTCCGTTCCTTGGCTTTCATTTAGTGCCCTGGGTTCGTCTACAAATAATTAATCAGCCCTGAACGACCCCTATGAACAACCCAGCTGTTCTTCAAGGATTTGGCGACTCATCACAGCTTCGATATATCTATCACGCGCTCCCGTGGAGACTACTGCAGCGTTCCACAGGCGCATGCTACTTTTGATGCTGATTTAAACCGCAATTAAACCCAATTCAGCTTGCTCACCTATTGTATGTCCTGAAGATGATCTCGAACAATTGAGATCGAAACGCTTGTTTGGTGTCAAGCTGTTCTTGAGCAGTGTTGGGGAAGCGTAGGTGCTGTGGCGTCAGGCTGATGATGGCATCCAAGACATTTGGGAGGAACCTTGAAAAGGATGACTGGGAGACTCCCCCAACTCTGGCAGTGGTTGGTTGGAAGGTACCTGAGGCCCACATGTGCAGCACTGCTAGAAGCTTCGTCTGCGGAGGGATGTTGGTGCAACGCTGTGTTAGTGCCTGCAGCCTGGGGGCTATCTGGGTCAATATGCGGAGGATGGAGGACCTTTTCAGCCTGTAGTGGGCTATCACATCCTCTGGTGTTAGGTCTATCAGGGTGATGCGTTGACGATAGACCCGCTGTCTTCTTTGGTGCTGCCTCCGTGGTGGTCCTGGGGGTGGGGTCAGTGGCGGTGGTTGTTGTGGTCTTCTTGGTGCTCCAAGCTGCATGAGTAGTACCTCCATGGCATCAGTAGGTTGTCAAATGTGGTTCTGGGCTACTCTCCCTTATATCCTGTTTTGTTTTCTCCATTTTTAAGACCAGCTTTTTTCTAGTCTTAGAAACCAGCCACTAACGGGCCTTAGCGGCTGTTTTTTTAACATATTGCCGGCCCCGGCGATCATTGTACATATCGCGAAGTGGGGTTAGCGGTGGTTTTTACACGGGAATGCCTACCTTGCATCTCATTTTCGTTAGTTATCGCTAACAGAAGTGGCGAACGGAAAAAAGGACGATATTGCCAGTAAACTGTCGCTAACCGCGTTTACCGGCAATTTGTAAATACGGCGATAAAAAAAAAGCCGCTGTAGCGTCAGAAAACTGACGATACGGCGGCGTTAACTCCTTGTACATATGCCCCATTGTCTCTAGGCTCTGTTTAGTTATGACTTACTGTATTCCTCTATAGCTGTTGTAGGTTAGATTATATATATTATTTGTCTGTATTGTTATTGGTATCTGTATTGCATTTTGTCTCTACAGTCCGCCTGTACCTCAGTGACTTTATTGGTACAAGGTCTCAGTGACTAGAATAGAGGATGATGTGTTCTATGTATCGACAGTTAAGAGGCAGACTGGATAGAGACAGCTGTGTGGTGCTGGGCTTCTGATGTAAGAATAAAGCTTCTAATTGTTATGAATCTCCAGCCTCATTTGTAAAGAATCCAACATATTTATGGTGACAAGGATGGTTCAAAGAAGCCCTGACCACTATTTCAATGCACAACAAAGTTGACAACTTGTTTACAAGTGCAATCCCTCACGGACAGTAAAACCGGTCTTTTGGAAACGTACAAAGGATTTCTTCAGTCGTCTCTTCTGCGGATCTGAAAGCCTGTTTATAGATTTACTTTGCGCCACTAATTAACTGAAGTCGGGTGATGGAAGACATCACGATGGGAGAAAGAATTTGAATTGAAGGTACTGTCCTGTAATTATTGATATTACTCAAGCAAGCACTTTGTGTTGCCGGTGCGGTACCAGGAATTTATTTTCATTTTTTTTTATTATTGGTGTTTTGATCCTCTGAGTGCCTAGCAGTAATTGCACATTGTAGATTTTCAAGTGACCATCAATGTTCGACAGTAGCGGTTCTAACCTGTACGTTAATTATGGAGCGCAATCCTTTCTTCATTGCTAGGCATTCGCACTTGACGGTGTGATGCAATTACGCTTCAGCGCACAGAGAGAGAAAGCTCTAGCCTTCGAGGAAACAGATGCATAGGATGCAGGCATGCAGTGACAAGAGGCTCTAATTCCTGTAGAAACGCATGCATTCCGACTTATGGTGGCCATTTTGAAAGTCTGGGAAGTTCACCATAGATTACATGGAATTTCAAGCGTTCTGAACCTGGTTTTACACAGTTGTCTAGACGTTCTTCCACTGCACTTTTCTTTAGTTGGTGTGAGCTGTTCATTTGCATGGTGACACACACATCGTTTAGAGACTATACTTGCCATTTTGTGTGTCCTGTACAGTGATACACACACCTTTAATATGTTTGTTATATTAATATTTATTTCAAGGCATTTTTAAAATTTCAAGAAGAGTTTGCAGTCTTCTGCAGCTTTACCATTTCTTTCTGCTTGGTATTCTTTGCTGATATGTATATATATATATATATATATATATAACTTGGCTGAGAGGGGGCAAGGGAAGGCCTCCCGAACAACAAAAAGCAGGAACAACAAAAGAAGGGGCGGTAGGAAACACCGCACGAAACAACGGAGTAAGAAATACCAGGACCCGCAAGGGAGGAACTACAAGGATTAGAGGATAACTTGACGATAGTGAATCTGACATCAAAGGAATTGACATCTGATGAGGAGAGTGTTTTGAAACTGGGTTTGACCTTTTGCCCCACGAGTAACTACGAATACACACAAACGCGAATAGACTTATTTAAGTTTATTAGAAAAATTAAATTACTGAAGTTTTTCAAGTTGAAACAACCAGTTCAATCGTTAGAAGTAAGGACGATGGCCCCACGAGAACCAGATGTAATAAACATACGTGACCTGGACACTCTGGCAATCCTTGAAGAATTAGGTGCGGAGAGTAGTACTCAACAAGAGCCTTTAAGAGACAATGCAATAAGAGCTTTGGAGTTAGGGGTGTCTCAAAGAGGGGCCGATAGCCCATTCAAACCATCTTCTAGATTTTGCCCCCAAATGGCTATGGATGCAATAGATGTCTTCTCAGAAACTGTGAACAATGAACTTTTAACTCTACGAGCTAATGAAGAACAAGAAGTTAAGGGAAGGAAATGGAACCTTACATTTAAACAAAGACAAGCTCTGAGGAGTTTACAGCAAGATTCACTAATCGTGATAAAACCATCCGATAAGGGCGGAAATGTCGTTTTGCAAACTAGAGATGATTACTGTGATGAAGCCTTTCGACAATTGAATGATAAACAGAACTATGCTCTAACCACGGAAGAGGACTATGGCCATAGCATTCGAGTGTATGCTGAACTTGTTGAAAAATGGTACAAAAAGGGCATTCTGTCTAAGCAAGAATTCATGTTCCTACAGAACAAACACCCGAGAATCCCGACATTTTACCACCTGCCCAAGGTTCATAAAAACGCTGTAAGACCACCAGGGAGACCGATAGTGTCGTCCATTGGGGGACTCACTGAGAACATGTCAAAATTTATAGATCATTTTCTTTCCCCATTTGTTTTTCAGTTGTCCTCATATACAAGAGATACGAAGGATTTTGTAAGACAAATTGAAGGAATCGAGTGGGAGCCTGATTTTATAATGATCACACTTGATGTATGTAGCTTATACACAAGTATTAGACACACAGATGGTCTTTCAGCGATATCGAACTTTCTAAAAGGTCGTTCCCTCCAGTTCCTGGAACACAATACAATGTTATTGGAATTTATTTCCTTTTGTCTCAATAATAACATCTTTATTTTCCAGGGACAAAGATACAGGCAGATACAGGGGACGGCTATGGGCACCTGCTTCGCTCCCAGCTATGCGAACTTGTTCGTTGGCTGGTGGGAGGAGCAGGTGGCCTGGGCGGATGGGATGGAGAACTGGTTGGATAAGGTGGTCTGCTGGCGGAGGTATATCGATGACCTCTTCATTATTTGGAGAGGGTCACAAGAGTCAGCGAGAGATTATCTCTCTACTATGAATAATAACCATCTAAACCTCAGATTCACGGGAGATATGAGCACGACAGAGGTGAATTTCTTGGACCTTAGGGTCTTCGTAAGTTCGAATACTATTCAGACGGCCCTTTTCAGAAAGACCACAGGGGGTAACTCCATCTTACATGGACGTAGTGGTCATCCGGCAATTCTTATTAAAAGCATCCCATATGGTGAGCTACTCCGAATTAAAAGGAATAGCTCACGTTTTCAAGACTATGAGGAGGCAGCTGAGGGAAGCATTAAACGCTTCAAGACCAGGGGTTACTCACAGCACACACTAAGAACAGCGCAAATGAAGGTCAAGGACACAGAAAGATACTCATTGCTGCAGGAACCAGGTGCACTGAGTGTAGAAAGGCAACCAGGGAACCTAAGATTAATTACTACTTATTCTCAAGCAGCAGGCAAAATAAGAGCTATACTACGCAGGAATTGGAATATATTAAAATCAGATGGTGTGGTGGGGAAGGAACTCCCGGAATATCCAAAAATATCGTTTAGACGAGCGAGATCGATTAGAGACCACTTAGTGGTAAGCCATTTACCTGGGTTGAAACCAGCTACCAGCTTACAGGGCCTACAGGGCTCTTTTCCCTGTGGAAGATGTAAAGCCTGCACCAATAGTAGGAAAGTGTCCCAATATTCGGTGCCGGGGTCCCGCAAAGCAAGGAGAGTAATGAAGTTCATGACCTGCACCACAATCTATGTGGTGTATTGTCTGGTATGCCCATGTGGCTTACGCTACGTGGGCAGCACCATACATCCAGTGAAAACAAGGGTTCTTGAACACCAACGGGCGATTGCCAATAAGGATGCCAATTACCCTGTGGCGCGTCATTTTGCTATTAGCCATAGTAGCAACAGGGCATTATTGCAGTTCTTCTGTTTGGACCATGTACCCAATGACATCAGGGGGGACAGGGAGAAGAAACTGCGGCGTCTGGAGTCGAGATACATCATTGATCTCCAGACTAAGCACCCGAAAGGTTTTAATGGTGGAGAAGAGCTAATAACTCATTTGTGAGATGAGCATTGAGTATGTAGAAGTGTTCACTGAAGGACAGAGGGATTATATAATTGGAACACACAGCGCTAGATTGATAGGCAAGTTAAATGAATTATGAACTGTCCCCAAAAGCCCATCCAGGGCAGGACAGTCTTCTTGCCAAAAATAATAATATCTGGTGTGAGAGGCCAGGTATACATGGTCATAAGGGATTTCTCTATGTGGTAATAGAATGGGCGCATGTTTTAATTAAGATGAGAATTATTGTCCCCATCTGAATATATCATAAGCATTGATAGGCAACAAAAATGCAATTTAGGTTGTTTATTTAGATTAAATGCTCTGTGATTTATAATAATAAATGTATTTAGCATTCATGAATTAATGATGTATTGAGGGGGATTACGTATGGTTAATAAGATTTGTAAACATATTTATTTATTTCCTTTTTTTTTAAAACATGCACATTTGCACATTCCAAGATGGCGCTGGAATTTCGTGAAATGAATTGTCCTTCCTTTGTTATGTCTAATTTGAAACTTTATTTAGATGCTGACTTTATGGCGCGCGTCAAACACTGACGAAGGCTGAGGCTGAAACGCGTTTGTTTGGTATTTTGAGTGCACGATAATAAATCCCGATTTGGATTTACACCAACGCGAGTGCTGGTCCTTACTGTTGCGATACAGTGGAGCGTGAGATATATATATATATATATATATATATTATCTAATGGCGGTCGCTAGTAGATAGTTATAGTTAGGACCTAGTTTCCATAGGAAAAGCGTTTTTTGTTTTCCCAATAACTTTGGCGCCGGTTGACGAATCTTCACGAAATTTTCAAAACTAGTGGGGCGCTCCGGTCAGCTCCTATCCTGAAAGTTTTGGGGTGATTTGGCAAGCGGGGGCCGAGAAAAAAGGGGGGTCCCAAAACGTGTTTTCTCCATGTTATTTCCCATAGGAAACTTTAGACACGCCTACAGCCCGAACTGCAGAACGGAATTACGCCAAATTTTGCCAAAAGGTATCCCTGGGTTCAGAAAGAGCCCTTTTTGTTAAATGGTGTAAATCCGTTCAGTAGTTCCTGAGAAATTCACAAAATAGAGGTCAAAAAATCAATTTCTCATAGGCCCCCCCAAGCCCCGGGGACCGCCACCCCCGGGGCTTTTATTAATTATAATTGCGGGGGCACACGGCCCCCTGCTGCCCCGGGGACCGCCACCCCCCGGGGCTTTCCTTAAACATTTGCGGGGGCACAAGGCCCCCCCGCAGCCCCAGGGACCGCCACCCCCGGGGCTTCTTATTTTTATTGTGTGGGGGGTCCTCCAAGGCCCCCCCAAGCCCCGGGGACCGCCACCCCCACGAGGGTAAAATAACATCGGTACTTACACTCAAAGATGGCGGCAAGGAACATTTAGGAGGTACTGCTTGCCAATGAAGTCCTTCCTTGCTGAAACTGTGTAGGAGGAGCCCCGGGTGGCTTTTAAAGACATTGACATGCCAAATAACCCTTTTTCACATCAAACAGCATTTGAGAAAGTCAGCCTTGACGAAACGCGTCATGCGAAGTGAAATAAAGGCTTCCAGACCCAGAGTGCTCCATGTATGTTCCTTGAAGTAGGGGCAATTTGTTGGTTTACATTATACGTGAATGCTACTGGCACGAAGGAGGCACCCGTCACATAAGGAGTTCAGCAGCACAGGTGGCAATTTGTTGGAGGTTTGAATGGTGCTGCTTGAACCGCCGCAACCGGGAGAACAATGTATCTGCCAATCAATTTGGTTCATGACTACATGGAAGTTCGCAGAATACAATATTGTGTGCCCTCAGACACAGGATTCTCTAGTAATATGCCTAGCGGCTGACGAATGGGCTGATACAAAGAACAACGGGACTCCCAGATGGAACGCACAGTGGCAATGCGCGATCTTTGATGCACCTTCCCTTTCCCATCATTGGATGGAAGTTTACAATAAAACAGACAAGAAAAGAGCAATCACCCTGATGATATTACCACGAGGGTACAATAACATCGGTACTTACACTCAAAGATGGCGGCCAGGAACATTTAGGAGGTACTGCTTGCCAATGCAGTCCTTCCTTGCTGAAACTGTGTAGGAGGAGCCCCGTGTGGCTTTTAAAGACATTGACATGCCAAAGAACCCTTTTTCACATCAAACAGCATTTGAGAAAGTCAGCCTTGGCGAAACGCGTCATGCGAAGTGAAATAAAGGCTTCCAGACCCAGAGTGCTCCATGTATGTTCCTTGAAGTAGGGGCAATTAGTTGGTTTACATTATACGTGCATGCTACCGGCACGAAGGAGGCACCCGTCACGTAAGGAGTTCAGCAGCACAGGTGGCAATTTGTTGGAGGTTTGAATGGTGCTGCTTGAACCGCCGCAACCGGGAGAACAATGTATCTGCCAATCAATTTGGTTCATGACTACATGGAAGTGCGCAGAATACAATATTGTGTGCCCTCAGACACAGGATTCTCTAGTAATATGCCTAGCGGCTGACGAATGGGCTGGTACAAAGAACAACGGGACTCCCAGATGGAACGCACAGTGGCAATGCGCGATCTTTGATGCACCTTCCCTTTCCGATCATTGGATGGAAGTTTACAATAAAACATACAAGAAAAGAGCAATCACCCTGATGAAATTACCACGAGGGTACAATAACATCGGTACTTACACTCAAAGATGGCGGCCAGGAACATTTAGGAGGTACTGCTTGCCAATGCAGTCCGTCCTTGCTGAAACTGTGTAGGAGGAGCCCCGTGTGGCTTTTAAAGACATTGACATGCCAAAGAACCCTTTTTCACATCAAACAGCATTTGAGAAAGTCAGCCTTGACGAAACGCGTCATGCGAAGTGAAATAAAGGCTTCCAGACCCAGAGTGCTCCATGTATGTTCCTTGAAGTAGGGGCAATTTGTTGGTTTACATTACACGTGCATGCTACCGGCACGAAGGAGGCACCCGTCACGTAAGGAGTTCAGCAGCACAGGTGGCAATTTGTTGTATATATATATATAAATTCACTGAAAAAACCATAGGTTTCAAACACGTTATAGTTAGAAATTAGCATTTAAAAAACCTTTGAAATTCACTGAAAAAACCATAGGTTTTAGGGACAGTTATAGTTAGTTGGACATTGCACTCGTACAAAACCCGTGAAATTCCCCCGTTATAGTTAGTTCAGCTAACTATAACTCGCGCCCCCGCAATGCACTGCTGATGACGTCACATATTACATCACTCATGACATGGTCAGTGACATCACTGATGACATCACTGATGACATCTCAAATGACATCACTGATGACATCATCCAGTGACTGTGTGTTTCTGTAAAGTTTAAATATATTTAATATATATAGGGAAAGGCGTATTGAAGAATGAGTGGGTGTATAAGTGTCTGAATGGATGATTTAGTACGTGCGTGACTGACTCTACAAGTGAGTGATTAAACGTATCTTACTGAATGCATGGGTTAGTGACTGAACTGTGTGAATGTCTGTATCCGTCTGTTGGTGTGTAAGTGGATGCATGGATTTGCGAATAGCTACATGAGTGTCTATATGGGTTATTGATTGGTTCTATGAGTATCTGTATGGGTGCCTGAGTGTTTGTGTGGATGGGGTGTGTGCGACTGTGCATAGATGTTTGAGTGGGTGATTCACTGGGTGGATGGTTTCAAGAGTGCATCTGTGATAGACTGTATGGGTGGGTAAGTGTGTGTAAGAGTGTGTTAGTGAGTGAATGTATGTCCCAGTGGTACATGTGTGAGTAACTACATATGTGAAAGGCAGTATATATGTGTATTGGAGTATATAAATAGCTATAAGCGAGAGTGAGTGATTGTGATAGTGCCTGTATGGATGAGTGTGTGCTTGTATCAGTGATTGTATAAGAGCGTAACAATGTGCTAGTATTTGTATGATTAAGTGAGCTGGTGTGTGTATAACTGTATAGGTGAGTAAATGGCAGTGTGTTTAATTATTTGCATGACTGACTAGGTGTGTGAGTACCTCTATGGATGAGTGGCGGTGTTTGAGTGTCTATATAGGAGTAAGAGTGCATATGATAGTCCTGTACTGAGTGACCATAAGTATGAGTGACTGTACGGGTGAGTGAGTGGATGTGTGTGTGTAGACCTAAGAATCAGTGAGTGGGTATGTAGTTATTGGTGTTGGAGTGTCTATGGTTTTGCGAATGGCACTCTGTAATTTAGATTGGGTGTATCAAAGGTTATATTAGGGTGTGAGGAGCTGCATCAGATTATCACGTGGATGATGTCATCAGTGATGTCATTTGAGATGTCATCAGTGATGTCATCAGTGATGTCACTGACCATGTCATGAGTGATGTAATATGTGACGTCATCAGCAGTGCATTGCGGGGCGCGAGTTATAGTTAGCTGAACTAACTATAACGGGGGAATTTCACGGGTTTTGTACGAGTGCAATGTCCAACTAACTATAACTGTCCCTAAAACCTATGGTTTTTTCAGTGAATTTCAAAGGTTTTTTAAATGCTAATTTCTAACTATAACGTGTCTGAAACCTATGGTTTTTTCAGTGAATTTCAAAGGTTTTTAAAATGCTAATTTGTAACTATAACGTGCCTGAAACCTACAGTTTTTTCAGTGAATTTCAAAGGTTTTTTAAATGACAATTTTTAAATGTATTAATTTTTATATTAATTTTTTTCATACTGATTTACTACATTTTTAGAAACAATTTCTTTTACATATTTTATTTTTTAAATTACATTGTAATTACATTATACATTACATTACAAAAATACTTTCTCAGAATGAATTACTTTAGTTTAAATACTTTGCACATAGGCAATAGACTTTTAAGTACAGTAGTTACAGTTGTTGCAATGGGCAACACATTTTCAAACACAATGCAACATTCAGCTCAATGTGAATTTCTAGTTAAATGCAATTAGTTACTTTATGGATTACTTTTCTAACCACAGGACTGGATCCTAGATTCAGTCCTGGTACATCTCCTGTAAACAGTTGAGTAAAAGCGTTTTGGTTACAGTCGTGATTTTTAAGGAATATTATTGTATTTTAAAAGTTGACACTTAGAAACTTTTTCTCATAGAATCACCAATGTTATCCTATGGAAGGAAATTCACTTAGCAGGTAAAAACTGTTATCGTTACTTTTTCTTACTCAGTGTTGGATCCTGGATCCAGCACTGGTGCATCTCCTGTAAACAGTTGAAAGAATGCGTTTAAGTCATACAGGCGATTTTTAAGGAATATTTGTAGTTTGTGAAAATCGACACTTTGAAACTTTTCTGCTGAAAACCAGACAATGGATTCCTATGGAAGAAAATATAAGTTACTGGTAAGTACGGTTAAAATTACTTTTCAGGACCAGTACTGGGCTGAAAGATACAGCACTGAGGTCTCTCCTTATAACAGGTGAGTAAATCGGAATTCGTATTTCGGCTGATTTTAGAGGAATATTTGTATGTTTCAAAAATCAACACTTAGAAACTTTTTCAGCAAAAAGCAGGCAATGATATCCTATGGAAGGAAATTCAAGTTACTGGTAAGTACGGTTAAAATTACTTTTGAGGATCAGTACTGGGCTGAAAGATGCAGCACTGAGGTCTCTCCTGATAACAGATGAGTAAATCGGAATTCGTATTTTGGCTGATTTTAGATGAATATTTTAAAGTTCCAAAACTCCACACTTAGAAGAATTTCCAAGTGAAACCAGTCAATGTTAGCCTATGGAAGGAAATTCAAGTTACCGGTAAGTACGGTTAAAATTACTTTTCAGGACCAGTACTGGGCTGAAAGATACAGCACTGAGGTCTCTCCTGATAACAGGTGAGTAAATCGGAATTCGTATTTCGGCTGATTTTAGAGGAATATTTTAAAGTTCCAAAACTCCACACTTAGAAGAATTTCCAAGTGAAACCAGTCAATGTTAGCCTATGGAAGGAAATTCAAGTTACTGGTAAGTACGGTTAAAATTACTTTTCAGGACCAGTACTGGGCTGAAAGATGCAGCACTGAGGTCTCTCCTGATAACAGGTGAGTAAATCAGAATTCGGATTTCGGCTGATTTTAGAGGAATATTTGTATGTTTCAAAAATCAACACAGAAACTTTTTCAGCAAAAAGCAGGCAATGATATCCTATGGAAGGAAATTCAAGTTACTGGTAAGTACGGTTAAAATTACTTTTGAGGATCAGTACTGGGCTGAAAGATGCAGCACTGAGGTCTCTCCTGATAACAGGTGAGTAAATCGGAATTCGTATTTCGGCTGATTTTAGAGGAATATTTTAAAGTTCCAAAACTCCACACTTAGAAGAATTTCCAAGTGAAACCAGTCAATGTTAGCCTATGAAGGAAATTCAAGTTACCGGTAAGTACGGTTAAAATTACTTTTGAGGATCAGTACTGGGCTGAAAGATGCAGCACTGAGGTCTCTCCTGATAACAGGTGAGTAAATCGGAATTCGTATTTCGGCTGATTTTAGAGGAATATTTTAAAGTTCCAAAACTCCACACTTAGAAGAATTTCCAAGTGAAACCAGTCAATGTTAGCCTATGAAGGAATTTCAAGTTACCGGTAAGTACGGTTAAAATTACTTTTCAGGACCAGTACTGGGCTGAAAGATGCAGCACTGAGGTCTCTCCTGATAACAGGTGAGTAAATCAGAATTCGGATTTCGGCTGATTTTAGAGGAATATTTGTATGTTTCAAAAATCAACACTTAGAAACTTTTTCAGCAAAAAGCAGGCAATGATATCCTATGGAAGGAAATTCAAGTTACTGGTAAGTACGGTTAAAATTACTTTTGAGGATCAGTACTGGGCTGAAAGATGCAGCACTGAGGTCTCTCCTGATAACAGGTGAGTAAATCGGAATTCGTATTTCGGCTGATTTTAGAGGAATATTTTAAAGTTCCAAAACTCCACACTTAGAAGAATTTCCAAGTGAAACCAGTCAATGTTAGCCTATGGAAGGAAATTCAAGTTACTGGTAAGTACGGTTAAAATTACTTTTAAGGACCAGTACTGGGCTGAAAGATACAGCACTGAGGTCTCTCCTGATAACAGGTGAGTAAATTGGAATTCGTATTTCGGCTGATTTTAGAGGAATATTTTAAAGTTCCAAAACTCCACACTTAGAAGAATTTCCAAGTGAAACCAGTCAATGTTAGCCTATGGAAGGAAATTCAAGTTACTGGTAAGTACGGTTAAAATTACTTTTCAGGATTAGTACTGGGCTGAAAGATGCAGCACTGAGGTCTCTCCTGATTACAGGTGAGTAAATCAGAATTCGTATTTCGGCTGATTTTAGAGGAATATTTGCACAATGGTGAAGGGAGGGGCGGGGCCTGAGGTGACATCTGTGCAAACGCGCCCGTGGCGCATTTTAAGTTGGGGGATTAAGTCCCCTTGAATCATGAGGGTCCCTACGGGCCAACTAGCCCACCAGGAACCTCCAGTATGCGCCAGGGGGCTGCGTTGCAGAGACATGTACAGAGGCCACACCCCTTTTACACCTCTCTGCAACGCAGCTCTGTGGCGCTTTCTGTACGTACCTGTTGGGCTAGTTGGCCCCCAGGGACCCTCAGGATTGAAGAGGATTTAATTCCCCATCTTAAAACGCGCCACGGGGCCTGTTTGCACACATGTCACCTGAGCCCCGCCCCCTCCCTTCACCACTGTGCAAACGCGCCCGGTGGCGCGTTTTAAGTCGGGGGATTAACTCCCTTGAATCCTGAGGGTCCCTGGGGTGCAACTAGCCCACCATATACCTCCAAAAGCGCCATAGAGCTGCGTTGCAGAGAGGTGTAAAAGGGGCGTGGCCTCTGTACACCTCTCTGCAAGGCAGCCCCTGGCGCATACTGGAGGTTCCTGGTGGGCTAGTTGGCCCCAGGACCCCAGTATTCAAGGGGATCGTTCCCTTCTGCAAACGCGCCAGGGGCGCGTTTGCAGAGTGGTGAAGGAAGGGGCGGGGCCTACGGGCCCGATCGTTTTTTTTTGTTGTTTTTTTCCCCTGAAGGGGGGCTGTGTAGCCCCCTTCCTTTTTTTAAAATTTAAATAAAAATAAAAAAACGGGAAGGGGCTGCGTGGCCCCCTTCCCTGGGCCTGTATTGGCCCCGGGGACCCCATCCCCCAGGGCATGGCCTCTTTTTTTTTATTTGGAGGGGGCTGCGTGGCCCCCTCCTCAGGCCATTTAAGGCCCCGGGGACCCCATCCCTCGGGGCCGGCCTTGCACTCTTTTTTTTTTTTTCCTTTTTTTTTCCTTTGGGGAGGGGGCTGCGTGGCCCCCTCCGTGGCCACTTATGGCCCCGGGGACCCCATCCCCGGGGCCTGGCCTCTCGTTGGGGACTGTGGGGGTCCCCAAACCCCCCACAGTCCCGCTGGCTCCCTGTGTCCTACGGGAGCCGGCATTGCTTTTACACATGGGGAGCAGCTAACATGCTGCTCCTCATGTGGAAAAGCAATCAGCTTTGGATATTGGAAGAGAGAGCAGGTTTCCTGCTCTCTCTTCCAATATCCAAAGCAGTTTGCAATGACAGGACGGGAGCCGCGAGGCTCCCGTCCTGTCATTGCAAACAGCAGTGTCCCGGGGGTAGGCACCCCGGGACACTGCAGGAGCCGGCCCTGGGGGTGGCGGTCCCCAGGGCCACCACAGGCTCCAGGAGGGGGCCGCGCGGCCCCCTCCCTACATTTTGAAAGCCCCGGGAGGTGGTGGTCCCGGGGCTTGGAGGTCCAAAACGGACCCCCATTTTAATTTTTCTTAGTGCCCCGGGAGGTGGTGGTCCCGGGCGTGTGGGGAGCTGGAGCCCCCCACACAGGTTTTTAATTTAAAAAAGAAGCCCCGGGAGGTGGTGGTCCCGGGGCTGCGGGAGGGCTCAGAGCCCTCCCGCACCATTATACATAAAGCCCCGGGGGTGGTGGTCCTCGGGGCTTGGGGGCCCTTAGAGGCCCCCACACATAAAATGAACCCCCCAGCATGCCCCCGGGACTTGGCCCACCCGGGGCCAGTGCTATCGAGCGCGGAGACCGCGCTCGATGTTCGGCAGGATTCGCGCTCCCTGAGCGCATCCTGCCGATTTAAAAAAAAAAAAATTTTTTGCCCAGGGGGTCCTTGTGGGACCCCCTGAGCAGACCTAGGGGTCAGGGTGTTTCTACCCTGCCCCCTTTGTGCACTTTGCGCACTTGTTTCTGTCCCTCGGTTCTACCGAGGGACAAAATGGCTGCCAACACTTCCTGATTTGGAGTGTTGACAGCCAATTAACATAAAGCTCGTGCTCGGGAGGATCCGCGGCCCTAGATATATCTATCTTTTTACTTTTGATTTTCTCAGCAACTACTGAACGGATTTACACCATTTAACAAAAGGGTTCTTTCTGAACCAAGAACTACCTCTTTGCCAAATTTGGTGTAATTCCGTTCAGCAGTTCGGGCTGTAGCCGTGTCTAACGTTTCCTATGGAAAATTGCATGGGGAAAACGCGTTTTGGGACCCCCCTTTTTCTCGGCCCCCGCTTGACGAATCCCCGAGACTTTCAGGGTAGGAGCGGACCGGAGCGCCCCACAAAGTTTGAAAATTTTGCGAAGATACGTCAACCGGCAAGAGAGTTATTTCAAATAGAATGTCGCGGATTTCCTATGGATAATAGGTTGTAACTATAACTATCTACTGGCGACCGCCAGTAGATAATATATATGTATATATATATATATATATATATATATATATATATATATATATATATATATATATATATATATATATATATAGAAAGAACCACAGTCCTGAAGAAAATCCTGTATCTTAGGAAAATCAGGTACGGACCACAACGTAGTTTTTGAAATCTTTAGTGCTTTATTGCAACCTCCACAGCATGACGCGTTTCGACCAGGTCACCCCGGTCTTGATCACATGACGTGCTGGGACCCTTAACATGAATAAATAGATACACCCTGGGAGAACAATCCCTCCCTCCCGCTCAATAGAACTCGACAACAGACTATATGTATAGCCTCATCTTAAAACCAATAGCTGCCAATACATTACCCTTCTTAATAAACACTGTATCAACCACAAAATCCAACATTTAAAATTGTTCATACATAATTTGATATACACACAATGATACAAAATACATTTATACATAATACATTTTGTATAATGGGCAAGTGCCCAAAACCATCGTGCTAATGTGTGTTGCTATTAAAGCAATACACAGAGGAAAAACTAGATGTCATCGATTAACGGTTCTATTGTTGTCGAGCATATTGAGCGCATACCAAAGACTGTGCAAATATCCTAAACAAAGTGCAAGTGCCAATAAGGTGCTAATGATAAAAATAAAACAACTATTACATCATAGTTGATACTTTTACATATAAAAAAATCCTTAAATATTTATGGTTGGTCGTGCTATGCCTGTAACCTTGATCTTCATTAATATGCACTACAAAGTGCATTCTATCATGTACATAAATGCACAAAAACCAAACAATGTAGATATAATCACATAAATTCATATATGTACATTAGTAAGACGGGGAGTCCAAATAAATTAATTTCAATGTGCAAAACATAGCAGAATCCACAGTGCAAATAAGCAATAGTGCAAATAGGCAGGAGTGCAAATAAGCAATAGTGCAAATAAGCAATACCACAGGTCGATATCAGAACAGTACAAATACAATTAGAAATACAAATAAAAACTGTACAAATACGCTGTCATGAAGTCTATATGTAGAATGAATGTCTGGTAGTATAATATTTATAGACTCCAAATAATACAGTGTTAATCTTTTTTGAATAAAGTTCTTTCCTTATTCATAATACAACTAGAGTCCCCGAGCAGGAGCCCCCTATCACCAAGTAAAACCGATAAAATCCAGTAAAACAAGGTAAAACTAGGGCTAAAACTGGACTAAAATCCACCAGACAAAATTCAACCAAATGAAGTTAAACAAATCTGTATTGGTTAAAAAACACAAAAACAGATACACTTATCTAAGGATAACTACGGAGGAGAGCCAGTGCGTTTTCCTAAACACATTTTATAAAAAATTGTGTAAATCTTCCCCCGTATTTAAACCATTTGGCATCTTAGTATCTAGTTGTAGAATGTAACGAGTCTCCAATTGTCTTAATTTCTTTTCTCTGTTACCTCCTCTTATCGACCTAGGTACCGCATCAATTACAAAATAGTTAAAATCATGTAAGTTGTTATTATGTACAAGCTTAAAATGCCTAGCAACTGGGTAACTGGGGTCAGAATTTACTATCGCTCGGAGGTGTTGCAAAATACGCATAAACACCTGCAGCTTAGTGCTGCCTATGTACTGTAGATGACATGAACATTCCAGTACATATACTGCAAAATCAGTTTTACAGGTGAACATACCATTTATTTTCGATGGAATGTTTCCAAAAGCGTCAGTGTATTCTAGTTTGTTTACCCCAAACTTACACGCTCTACAGAAACTGCACTTAAAAAACCCCGTCCTATTCGAGAGCCAGTTTCTAGGAGTCAATACCTCCGGGCTGGTTTTAATTAATGCATCCCTCATAGAGGGTGCCCTCCTGAAAGTAATGACTGGAGTCTCAGGTAAAATTGGTGAAAGGGTAATATCAGTTTTAAGTATTAGCCAATTTTTGTTGATAATACTTCTAACTTGCTTTTCATGGCGGCTATATGTAGTTATTAATCTAACCACCTCGTCTTTTTTGTGTTTATTATCCTTTCTTACAGTTATAGGAGACAGGGTTTCTGGATTTCTGTTGGTAACTACCATCTCACTACTAATACTGTTGGCTCTCAATAGTGCTATTTGTAAATCTTTAGTTTTGTATCCTCGTGATTGGAATCTCTGTAATGATTCTGCTTGACACTGCTTCAAATCTGTATCTGAATTACAAATTCTTTTAATTCTTAAAAATTCTCCATACGGAATACTTTTTATTAAGTGTCTGGGGTGGCAGCTGTTTGCATGCAAAGTTGAGTTCCCTGCTGTACTTTTCCTGTGGAGTTTTGTCTGAATATTCTTGTCATTAATATATAACTCCACATCAAGGAACTCAACTCTCTCATTACTGATAGTGGCTGTAAACTCAAGATTTAAATTGTTAATATTGATGGTGTCAACAAAGTCTAATGCAGATTCTTTTGTGCCTCGCCAAACTACACAAACATCATCAATAAATCGCCACCACTGTACTACATGAGTGGCAAATATATCCTTATGGGTATGTCTGAGGACATGCTCCTCCCACCAGCCCACGTGTAAACACGCGTAGCTTGGAGAGAAGCATGCCCCCATGGCCACCCCACGTAGTTGCTGATATAATTCCTTGTTAAACAAAAAGAAATTGTTCATTAACCACATTTCGATCATTTTCAACAACATATCATTGTGTCTCTAAAATTGAATGTTTCTTTTGGCAAGAAAATACTTTATAGCATTTAAACCGTCAGTGTGGTGTATGCTGGTGTAAAGAGAACAGATGTCCATCACTATAAAATAATAATCATCATTCCATGTAACTTCTTGCAGTTTTGTGAGGAAATGGCCAGTATCTTTGTTAAACGAGGGGAGATTTTCCACATACTCGTGTAGATAAAAGTCCACATACTTGGACATGGCTTCAAAGAGACTTCTCTGGGTGGAAATGATTGGTCTTCCAGGTATTGGAGTCACTTTTTTGTGGATTTTAAAGACATTGACATGCCAAAGAACCCTTTTTCACATCAAACAGCATTTGAGAAAGTCAGCCTTGACGAAACGCGTCATGCGAAGTGAAATAAAGGCTTCCAGACTCAGAGTGCTCCATGTATGTTCCTTGAAGTAGGGGCAATTAGTTGGTTTACATTATACGTGCATGCTACCGGCACGAAGGAGGCACCCGTCGCGTAAGGAGTTCAGCAGCACAGGTGGTAATTTGTTGGAGGTTTGAATGGTGCTGCTTGAACCGCCGCAACCGGGAGAACAATGTATCTGCCAATCAATTTGGTTCATGACTACATGGAAGTGCGCAGAATACAATATTGTGTGCCCTCAGACACAGGATTCTCTAGTAATATACCTAGCGGCTGACGAATGGGCTGGTACAAAGAACAACGGGACTCCCAGATGGAACGCACAGTGGCAATGCGCGATCTTTGATGCACCTTCCCTTTCCGATCATTGGATGGAAGTTTACAATAAAACATACAAGAAAAGAGCAATCACCCTGATGAAATTACCACGAGGGTACAATAACATCGGTACTTACACTCAAAGATGGTGGCCAGGAACATTTAGGAGGTACTGCTTGCCAATGCAGTCCTTCCTTGCTGAAACTGTGTAGGAGGAGCCCCGTGTGGCTTTTAAAGACATTGACATGCCAAAGAACCCTTTTTCACATCAAACAGCATTTGAGAAAGTCAGCCTTGACGAAACGCATCATGCGAAGTGAAATAAAGGCTTCCAGACCCAGAGTGCTCCATGTATGTTCCTTGAAGTAGGGGCAATTTGTTGGTTTACATTACACGTGCATGCTACCGGCACGAAGGAGGCACCCGTCACGTAAGGAGTTCAGCAGCACAGGTGGCAATTTGTTGTATGTATATGTATATATATGTATATATATATATATATATATATATATATATATATATATATATATATATATATATATATATATATATATATATATATATATATCAAAATAATACCCTTTCAGGCATAGTGTGACGAATAAATTATGCAAAAAAGAAACAGAGAACTCTGGGTAGTTCTCAAGTTTAGGTGGAAAGCAGCTCCTGTATAGAGCACTCTCAACACCAGCGACACTCTAGATCTGCTCACCTCAAATGTCTGCTTTTCTATCAATGTCTTTAAGCATAGGATTAGCACAGTGCCATCCACGCCGAGATAGAAAGGGACAAAGTCTTTTGCCATTTCTACAGCAAAGTCTTTAAGCATAGGACTAGCATAGTGCTGTCCATGCCGAGCTGTAAAATGAGAAAAGCCGTTTACCACTCCAGGCACAATATTACAGCTTTGAATTGGTTAAATACCATCCAAGCCAACCTGAAATGAGTAAAAGCAACCCCTGACACAGTGTTTCGCTCTAATTAGAGCTCTTCAGAGAGGCATAGCTTTGTCCAGACACAAGGGAGCACCCAGTATAAGTCAAAAGAATACCCTTTCAGGCATAGAGTGACAAATAAATTATGCAAAAAAAAAAATATGAACACACAATCCCGCTCCAAATGAACAAGGCTGTTAGGATACGGCATTTTATTGTCTTGGGTCTCCCTCGACCCTGCGACCAAAGAGACGCGTTTCGGCTGCGCAGCAGCCTTTGTCAATCTACTTGGCGCCAAAACCATGTAAGTATTTATACCACTTTTCACTCTAGACATAGAAGACATACTATGGTATTGAGGCAATACGATGACATAGGCCCATTATTATATGAGAACAGTGTCTTGATATAAAAACCACAAGAACCAAAAGAAGCAAAAGAATGTGGCTGATAAAACTGATGATTGCATGGTATACAATAAATGCATAGTGCAACGCATTACAGTACACAAATCGGTACACATATCAGCACAGTGCTTAACAAGCCTACATTTGCCTTGGGTTATCCGTAATGAGCCAGTTGCACTTCATACACACATTATATATCGCCAGCCTTTTTAGTTTATAAAGCATGTCCTGTAAGTGAATCAAAGTGTAATTCAATCAATAAATCCAAAGAAATGTGGCGCCAATGCTCTCAAGAAAATGCAGCCCTCGTAAAAATAAGTTGTATGTTAAAAGCATGCTGTGTATGTCACTCAGAGCGTTCTGTCGAGACTTCATAAACCCGTAGTAATAAATAATAATGGAAACTGGTATGCCGGTATTGACTTGTAACTTGAGCAGCGGGAACCGTATTACATTCTATTATGCCCAAATGTGAATACTCCTTGTATACACTGAGAAGGACAGGAAGCGCTGGGATCGTATACTTCTAAATTCTCCAAAGGGGCTCTTTAACACTTAGGGGCCGATTCCGATTTCGGCCGGAAGGGCACCGAACGATGGTCGGAGCCTTTCCGACCGAATCGGAACGTGCCGGCCGGATTCCTTTCCGACCGAGCCATTCCGATGGGCTCGGTCGGAAAGGAATCCGACTCGGATTTCGGATGGCTTACGACGGGCTCGGAGAGCCCGACCGCCGTCCGGAAATCCTTCAGTACTCCCCGGCCGCCTCTTCACGACCGAGGAGTACGATGGCAGTATTTCACTGCCTTTTCGTGCCGGTCTTTCCGGCACGAAAAGGCAGTCGGTAACTGTCTTTGGGGGCCCCCAGTAGGGCCCCCTTGGGTGCGAGGCCACCGATTGGCAGCCTGGGGGCACCTATGGTGCCCCTCTGTTGATCCCTGCACCCGGTGGCAGGCACCTTCGGGTGCCGGCCACAGGGTGCAGGAATGAACTGCACCCCTGCTTTTCACAATGCAAGCATGCATTCCGCTCGGAATGCATGTTCCCATTGTGAAGTATATGAGTGCGACCGAACAGGGTTCGGTCGCATCGTACTTGCAGGGCCGTAACCGACGACAGCAGGTCGGTCAGTTACGGCTCCTGGACGATGTCGGACGGACCTGAGTCCGTCCGACATCGGAATCGGCCCCAAAGTGTGTGCACTCCCGGCTTGAATGCCTGCCGCCAGGTGCTCGCTATTAACCCTGAAAGGACTACGAATCCTATAATGCCTCCTGACAGTCTTTTAAGTATCGAGGTTCGTGGGCACCCGACCTATGCATGAGTCTGAATCCTAAAAGTTCCCTTAATTCGCTATGTCAAACCAGAGAAAGTCATTTTCAAACAGATAATCGGGAAAATGTCTCAATGTCACTCATATAACACAGCACTGAAAAAAGATTCCAAATGGGCACAAAACGCAGGGTCGGAGGAGACATATATATATATATGTACATACATACACACACTCATATGTGTAGGAGAGTAGGATCTGCCTCTTATGTTGCCCCCACTTTTTTTCTGATGTTAGCACTGGTTTCTGGCTATAGTCTGGCTGGGTCCCTGCCAATCAGGGCCCCAGCCTCTCTGTTCTCTCTAAACGACATGGAGTGCACTCTAGGTGCACTAGTGATTGGATACTGTGGTGCCTTATGAGTCCCTAGTATATGGTACCTTAGGTGCCAAGGGCATAGGTACTTCACAGGCCTACCAGGGGCTGCAGCATGTGTTATGCCACCCCTGGGAAGCAGTCTAAATCTGACACCACAGGCCTGCTACTGCAGCCTGGGTGAGGTGGTGCTAGCACCCCTCACTGAGATATAGGTTTCCTATATCTCTCTTGCACACACATATAAACCTATCAGTCACCCCTAAGGCAGGCCCTATCAATCCTGAGGGCAGGGTGCTTGGCTTCTATGTGAGGGGGTGCCTCTGCATGAGCAGGGCCCCTCTGCAGTTCTCAGAGTCCATTCTCTGGTGCTGTTTGTGGATGCGGTTAAACCATATACTCTTAAGTGCATTATATCCTCGCGGTAAATGCTAACTTTGGAATGGCTGCATCAAAACATGTCGTGTTTGGTGTCAAACATCTTGGAATACTACCCCCCGCCAATCTTGGCGGCGGGGGTAGCATTCCACCCTTCTAGAGGGATAAGACATGTACCTGCTGTGGAAACGCGGTAGAATCCTAAAGAGCCCTGGCATCACAAAATGGATGCCACCAGTCACAGACACTGGGCTGCCCTCCTGCTGATGACCGAAACTCGCAGTGGAGGAAGCCCAACAATAGGAATCCTGTCGCAGGGAGGTGTAACCACCTTCCAGACAGGGTTTAGTGTATTGGGGCTGGGTGGGTGCACTCTTAGAGTGCTTTGAAGTCCTGCACTGGGGGAGCAGAAGGCTCCTCTGTGCATATGCCAGTTCAAACCAGCTCAGGGGCTACCTGCCCCTGCTCTGGCGCGAAACTGGACAAAGGGAAGTGGGTGTAGCCACCCCCTCCCTTGACCCTCCCATAGGTGGGGTCATAGAGCTAGTCCATCCCCTCTTTTAGTATAAGAGGGGAACCTTGCCATTGCAAAGCAGATAACCCCTGGACGACGCTCTACAGAAGAATCCTGGCCCTTCGACGTTCCACTACCTTTGGAAGACAGAAGAATCTCCCTTGGAGTCAAGGAGTGACTCCCCTGCTTGGCAGGCACCAAAAACGACAACGACGGTCGCAAACTACGCCGCTCCCGCCGGAGTCCGAAGTCCCTGCAGCCCAAGAAGTGGATTTCCTGACCTCTCCCAGGCCATCGTGAGTCCCCAGCAAAGCTGAGGCAAGTGGACCCCACGAGTAACGAGGAACCGCGACCCCTGGGTACCGTGCACTATTGTCGAGTGCAACCCCTTCACAACGTTCTACGAACCTGTGCTTTGGACCACGTGTGGTCCCGTCCTCCAGCAGGAATCCCTCCAAAGATCAGAGGCCTACACCGTCCCGAGTGACCATGGGCCCCTGTTGAGTGATTCCGCCCGAGGTGTCTTCGCGATCCTTTGCCCGCTGGCTTGTGGGTCCTCAGAAGACTTCTTAACCAAACCAAAGGGCTCCCCTGGTTGCTCCAGGCCTGCCCTGACTTACCCTCGCTGGGTGAGTTCCACAGACCTTGCTGGTCTGTGCCATCGACTTTTCTTCATCTCCCCGAGACTTGTGGCTGCCAAGGCTTGTTGGCTCCGATCGAGTTGCCAACACCGCAGTCAGCTGCAGACGTCGAGGGAAACACCGAATCCAGCTCCTGGTCATCGTCGACACCTCCTGGACCACGTGGCTGAAGAGTCAAGGCACCTGCAACCGACCTGAATCAACCGACGACGGTGGGCATCCATCTTCCTTGCCCCGAGTCACTGCCAAGTGACTTTGAACACTGTCCCCTCTGCTTTCAGGTCATCCTTCTTCAGAATCCAGGCTTGGATTCCACCGGACACTTCTTCAGCTCCCGCAAGCAGCAAGTCTTCTTTGTTCGCCATTGAAAACGACGCCGCGACCCGACACCAAAGGACCCCTATGCACCCGGCTTCCCTGGGTGAGGTAACTCCAGCACTACGGTGCTCCTGTGGGTGTGGGCCCTAGAACTACTTACCCTGTAAGTGACTTGCTTGTAGGTTCTCCCGAAGTATCCTAAAACTCTTTATTTCCAACCGCGACTTGCTCCATTGAAGTTAACGGCGATCCGCGCCTGTGTATCCACACTGCACGCGTCCCCCGTGGGTCCTTTACTTACCTGCCTTGGGTGGTTTCGTGAGGCCCCTGCACTTCTGAAGGCCCTAGGCCTTGTCTCCCTGCAAGTCGTTGTTGCTAAGTCCCTTACTTAGTATATGGTCTGGTACGCCCCTAGGGCCCCAGCCATATTTTGTGCTTAACTTATTGTGAAACGTTGATTTGTGCATATGTTTGTCTTCTAATCTCATAAAGAGATTAGTAGAGAGTTATTTAGAAATAAATACATATATATTTGATATATATACCTGTGTGGTGTCTTTTCATTTGGTGATTCAAGAGATTATATGGTAAAACAAGCTGCTTTACATTCCTCCGAGACTTAGCCTGAAGGCTGCTCTCCACAGCTACCACTAGGATAGCTTTCTTTAAAAGGTTGTCTTAAACCTATCTACCATAAGAGTCAATTTGCCCTGGTGCAAGGTGTCCACTTTAATTAGTGAACAGCATATACCAGGCCAACTTCTCACATTGGTGGGCAGCGTGTGGGATTCCAGCTTGCCATTGTTTTACCAGAAAATCTCTATTTGAATTACTAACTGAAAACCATTATAGGTACTCAAGGTACATATAAAGTCAAGCTTAGTATCAATAAGTTCTACTGAACTTAGGGCTGTGTGCCAAGGGATAGCACACCCTTTCTACAGCTCAAGCTAGGATCAGTAGGCCACAAACTAGTGTAGGTAGTACAACACTGCACAACACTAGAATGTCCTTGAAGGGTGGACCCAGTGGATCCACTCAGCCTCAGTATAAGGACATGGCTTTCTCTGACTTGAGAGCCATGTGTGTTGACAGACACCTGAGGACAGGACAGAGTCCCTCAACACTACACCTGATAGATCTGCTGACAGCAGATGACCTTAGATTGGCTCTAGGAGCTAAGGGGTCTGAATCAGTGGGTGGGCCAATCATAGTATCTGGGTCAGATGAGGACAATCCGAATGACCAAGACTCTGTGGTTGAAGGGCCAGGCTTCAAGGAGCCTGAACAGGACAGAGGAGTTCTCCCTAAGAGAACTGGCAGAGTGGATGAGAGGCACAGATCCCCTTCCAGGGAATCTGAGCACTCTTATCACTCTGGCAGAGAATTTGTCCAGGAGAGGAGCTCATACTTTAACTTAGAGAGACCTCCTCTGAGAGAAGGTGCAAACTGCTCCAGTATGAGGAAGCCAAAGTGGCCCTCAGAACCAAGCAGTTGGCACTGGATAGAGAAGCCCTGGAGATCCAGAGAGCTTCCAGAAGGGAGGGTTTAGAACCCCTGGTGGCAGCAACAGTGTCCCTAGAGGCAGAGAATATGTCCCTGACCATAGGAACCTGAGCAAGGTTGTTCCTCCCTACCAGAGTGGGGATGATATCCACAAGTGGATAACTGCTATGGAGAGGGCCTGTAGAGTACAGCAGGTCCCCCAAAAGCAGTGGGCAGCAATCTTGTGGCTCTCCTTTTCAGATAAAGGTAGAGACAAGCTCCTCACTGTTAGAGAAGAGGATGCTGATGATTATGAAGTCCTGAAGAGTGCACTGATAGATGGGTTTGGCTTAACCACTGAGCAGTACAGGTTGAAGTTCAGAGATACCCAGAAGGCACAGACTCAGGACTGGACTGACTTTGTTGATTGTGCAACCAAGGCTCTGGAGGGTTGGCTGGTTGGCAGTAGGGTTACTGATTTCAAGGGATTGTATAATCTGATGATGAGAGAACAGATCCTAAATAATTGCCAGAACCAGTTGTTGCATCAGTACCTGGTGGACTCTGATCTGACCTCTCCCCAAGAATTGGGAAAGAAGGCAGACAAATGGGTCAGAACCAGGGTGAGGCAGAAAACCCAGAACCAAGGGGGTGACACTAAGAAGCAAGATCCTAAAGGCTCTGAGAAAGGTGGGGATAAGTCAAAAGACCAGAAGTCTTCACAAGGGCCCCAAAAATCTGCATCTGGTGGGGAGTCACAGTCCAACAAGGGAAAAGGCCAAAAGAAGCCCTGGTGCAAATTCTGTAAACAGAAAGGGCACTGGACTTCTGATTGTACCAAGTCCAAAGACCAAACCACCACCACTCCTGCCCCTAAGGCAACTGTGCCCCCTAGCTCAGCTACTGGTGGAGGTGGTACGCAGAATAAGGGTGTAGTAGGGTTGACCCTGGGTTCTGAAGTGGATTCTGACCTAGTCAGAGTGACCACTCAGGCAATGCTGATTTGTGAGGGAAACATTGATATGTCCTTCCTAGTAAGCCCCAGTAATCTGGGCAAGTACAAACAGCAGCCTTTGATAAATGGCAAACAGGCTTTGGCATTTAGGGACACAGGTGCTAGTGTCACCATGGTGGCAGAGGACCTAGTGGACCCTGGACATATCAGCCTGGGTGAAATGTACCAGGTGACCAATGCAAGCAATGTCCAGACCAACCATAGTCTGGCAGTTGTGAATTTCTCCTGGGGAGGGGTAACTGGCCTCAAGAAGGTTGTAGTCAGTGCAGACCTCCCTGTAGAATGTCTATTGGGCAATGATCTAGAGACTTCAGCCTGGTCTGAAGTAGAGTTATGGACTCATGCTGAGATGTTGGGCATCCCTGCAGAGGTATTTGCTGTGACCAGGTCACAAGCAAGAATGCATGACACTGAACCAGCTCTGGATCCTGGAACAATGGACCAGATGCTTCCCAAGAGGAGGAGCAGTAGGGTTAAGGCAGTGCCTTCCCCTCTGTCTCAGATCAAGGATTCACTTCCAGAGGGAGGTGAAGCAGAACCTGAAGAAGGAACTGCCCCAGAGGGACTTGAACCTGACCAGGTTGAGTTCTTGGGGGCAGGGGGCCCTTCTAGGGAAGATCTGAGTAAGGAGCAACAGTGCTGCCCCTCTCTTGAACCCCTCAGACAGCAGGCTGCTGCTGAGGCTGCTGGGAGTGCTAGTGGGTCCCATAAAGTTTATTGGGATGAGGGACTCCTATATTCTGAGGGTAGAGACCCAGCCCCTGGAGCCACCAGGAGGTTGGTAATACCTCAGAAGTTTAGGGGTTCCTCTTGACCTTAGCACATGATATCCCTTTAGCAGGACACTTGGGCCAAAACAAGACCTGGGACAGGCTTGTTCCACATTTTCATTGGCCACATATGTCAGAGGACACAAAGGAGTTTTGTCGCTCCTGTGTCACTTGCCAAGCCAGTGGTAAGGCAGGTGGCACAACAAAGGCCCCCTGATACCACTACCTGTGGTGGGGGTACCCTTTGAAAGGGTAGGGATTGACATTGTTGGTCCCCTTGACCCTCAGACTGCATCTGGGCACAGATTTATCCTGGTGGTAATGGATCATGCCACCAGGTACCCAGAGGCAATTCCCCTGAGGACCACCACAGCACCTGTGGTGGCAAGAGCCCTCATTGGAGTTTTCTCCAGAGTGGGTTTCCCAAAGGAGGTCATTTCTGACAGAGGTACCAACTTCATGTAAGGATATCTGAAAGCAATGTGGAAGGAGTGTGGTGTAACTTATAAGTTCACCACCCCTATCACCCACAATGCAATGGTTTAGTTGAACGCTTCAACAAAACCTTGAAAGGAATGATTAAGGGACTCCCAGAGAAGCTTAGGCGGAAATGGGACCTTCTTCTTCCTTGCCTTTTGTTTGCATACAGAGAGGTTCCACAGAAGGGGGTTGGCTACAGCCCATTTGAGCTTCTGTTTGGGCATCCTGTGAGAGGTCCACTATGTTTGGTAAAGAGGGCTGGGAGTTACCTCTCAAGCCCCCCAAACAAGATGTGATGGACTATGTACTTGGTCTCCGCTCCCGGATGGCAGAGTACATGAAAAAGGCAACCAAAAACCTGGAGGCCAGCCAAGAATTGCAAAAAGCTTGGCATGACCAAAGAGCTGTGCTGACTGTATACCAGCCAGGACAGAAGGTGTGGGTGTTGGAGCCTGTGGCCCCAGCAGCCCTCCAGGACAAGTGGAGTGGCCCCCATACAATAGTTGAACAGAAGGGAGAAGTCACCTATCTGGTGAATCTTGGAACTCCCAGGAGCACCCTAAGGGTGCTTCATGTCAACAGATTAAAGCCATATGTTGACAGGGCTGACATGGGCTTGCTCATGGCAACTGATGAGGACCAGGAGGAGTAGAGTGACCCTCTCCCTGACCTGCTCTCTCAGAACCCTGATGATGGGTCAGTAGATGGTGTTGCTTTGGCAAGCAGCCTCACTGACCATCAGCAAACTGAGTGCAGGCAAGTTCTGCAACAGTTTAGACATATGTTTAGCCTGACCCCTAGTCAGACTACCTGGTGCACCCATGAGGTGGACACTGGGGACAGTCTGCCTGTCAAGAATAAAATCTACAGGCAACCTGACCATGTCAGGGACTGTATCAGGACTGAAGTCCAGAAAATGTTGGAGTTAGGCGTGATTGAGCCTTCAGATAGCCCTTGGGCTAGCCCAGTAGTCCTGGTACCCAAGCCTCATACCCAGGGTGGTAAGAAAGAAATGAGGTTTTGTGTAGACTACAGAGGCCTCAATGCAGTCACTAGGACTGATGCCTATCCCATACCAAGGGCAGATGAGCTGATTGATACTTTGGCCTCAGCCAAGTATCTAAGCACATTTGACCTAACAGCTGGCTACTGGCAAATCAGATTAGCTGATGATGCAAAAGCCAAAACAGCATTTTCGACCCCTGGTGGGTACTACCACTTTGTGGTGATGCCCTTTGGATTGAAAAATGCACCTGCCACTTTTCAGAGGTTGGTGAATAAAGTTCTGGCAGGGATGGAAACTTATTGCTCAGCTTATCTAGATGATATTGCTGTCTTTAGTTCCTCCTGGCAGGATCACCTGGTCCACCTCAGAAATGTTTTGGAGGCCCTGCAGAAAGCAGGCCTCACTATCAAGGCCACCAAGTGCCAGATAGGGCAGAGTCAGGTTGTGTACCTGGGCCACCTTGTAGGTGGAGGCCAGGTTCAGCCTTTGCAGAGCAAAATCCAAACCATAATGGAATGGGTTGCTCCAACCACCCAGACACAGGTGAGAGCCTTCTTAGGCCTGACTGGGTACTATAGGAGGTTTGTCAAGGGATATGGATCTATAGTGACCCCCTTGAATGATCTTACCTCTAAGAAAATGCCAAAAAAGGTTCAGTGGACAGCTAGCTGTCAAAAGGCATTTGAAGACCTAAAGCAGGCCATGTGCACTGCCCCCATCTTACAGAGTCCAGACTACACCAAAAAGTTCATTGTCCAAACAGATGCTTCTGAGCTGGGTGTGGGAGCTGTACTGTGTCAACTGAATGATGAAGGTCAAGACCAGCCAGTAGCTTTTATTAGCAGAAGGCTGACCCCTAGAGAGAAACGTTGGTCAGCTATAGAGAGGGAGGCCTTTGCTGTGGTATGGGCCCTGAAGAAGCTGAGGCCATACTTGTTTGGTACTCACTTCATAGTTCAGACTGACCACAAGCCCCTCCTATGGCTAAAGCAGATGAAAGGTGAAAACCCAAAACTTTTGAGGTGGTCCATTTCCCTACAGGGGATGGACTATACAGTGGAACATAGGCCTGGGACCCAACATGCCAATGCAGATGGACTCTCAAGGTATTTCCACTTTGAACACGAAGACTCAACTGGTCAAGGTTAGTTTAGTGTCCCTACGTTTGGGGGGGGTTGTGTAGGAGAGTAGGATCTGCCTCTTATGTTGCCCCCACTTTTTTCTGATGTTAGCACTGGTTTCTGGCTATAGTCTGGCTGGGTCCCTGCCAATCAGGGCCCCAGCCTCTCTGTTCTCTCTAAACGACATGGAGTGCACTCTAGGTGCACTAGTGATTGGATACTGTGGTGCCTTATGAGTCCCTAGTATATGGTACCTTAGGTGCCAAGGGCCTAGGTACTTCACAGGCCTACCAGGGGCTGCAGCATGTGTTATGCCACCCCTGGGAAGCAGTCTAAATCTGACACCACAGGCCTGCTACTGCAGCCTGGGTGAGGTGGTGCTAGCACCCCTCACTGAGATATAGGTTTCCTATATCTCTCTTGCACACACATATAAACCTATCAGTCACCCCTAAGGCAGGCCCTATCAATCCTGAGGGCAGGGTGCTTGGCTTCTATGTGAGGGGGTGCCTCTGCATGAGCAGGGCCCCTCTGCAGTTCTCAGAGTCCATTCTCTGGTGCTGTTTGTGGATGCGGTTAAACCATATACTCTTAAGTGCATTATATCCTCGCGGTAAATGCTAACTTTGGAATGGCTGCATCAAAACATGTCGTGTTTGGTGTCAAACATCTTGGAATACTACCCCCCGCCAATCTTGGCGGCGGGGGTAGCATTCCACCCTTCTAGAGGGATAAGACATGTACCTGCTGTGGAAACGCGGTAGAATCCTAAAGAGCCCTGGCATCACAAAATGGATGCCACCAGTCACAGAACACTGGGCTGCCCTCCTGCTGATGACCGAAACTCGCAGTGGAGGAAGCCCAACAATAGGCATCCTGTCGCAGGGAGGTGTAACCACCTTCCAGACAGGGTTTAGTGTATTGGGGCTGGGTGGGTGCACTCTTAGAGTGCTTTGAAGTCCTGCACTGGGGGAGCAGAAGGCTCCTCTGTGCATATGCCAGTTCAAACCAGCTCAGGGGCTACCTGCCCCTGCTCTGGCGCGAAACTGGACAAAGGGAAGTGGGTGTAGCCACCCCTCCCTTGACCCTCCCATAGGTGGGGTCATAGAGCTAGTCCATCCCCTCTTTTTAGTATAAGAGGGGAACCTTGCCATTGCAAAGCAGATAACCCCTGGATGACGCTCTACAGAAGAATCCTGGCCCTTCGACGTTCCACTACCTTTGGAAGACAGAAGAATCTCCCTTGGAGTCAAGGAGTGACTCCCCTGCTTGGCAGGCACCAAAAACGACAACGACGGTCGCACACTACGCCGTTCCCGCCGGAGTCCGAAGTCCCTGCAGCCCAAGAAGTAGATTTCCTGACCTCTCCCAGGCCATCGTGAGTCCCCAGCAAAGCTGAGGCAAGTGGACCCCACGAGTAATGAGGAACCGCGACCCCTGGGTACCGTGCACTATTGTCGAGTGCAACCCCTTCACAACGTTCTACGAACCTGTGCTTTGGACCACGTGTGGTTCCGACCTCCAGCAGGAATCCCTCCGAAGATCAGAGGCCTACACTGTCCCGAGTGACCGTGGGCCCCTGTTGAGTGATTCCGCCCGAGGTGTCTTTGCGATCCCTTGCCCGCTGGCTTGTGGGTCCCCAGAAGACTTCTTAACCAAACCAAAGGGCTCCCCTGGTTGCTCCAGGCCTGCCCTGACTTACTCTCGCTGGGTGAGTTCCACAGACCTTGCTGGTCTGTGCCATCGACTTTTCTTCATCTCCCCGAGACTTGTGGCTGCCAAGGCTTGTTGGCTCCGATCGAGTTGCCGACACCGCAGTCAGCTGCAGACGTCGAGGGACACACCGAATCCAGCTCCTGGTCGTCGTCGACACCTCCTGGACCACGTGGCTGAAGAGTCAAGGCACCTGCAACCGACCTGAATCAACCGACGACGGTGGGCATCCATCTTCCTTGCCCCGAGTCACTGCCAAGTGACTTTGAACACTGTCCCCTCTGCTTTCAGGTCATCCTTCTTCAGAATCCAGGCTTGGATTCCACCGGACACTTCTTCAGCTCCCGCAAGCAGCAAGTCTTCTTTGTTCGCCATTGAAAACGACGCCGCGACCCGACACCAAAGGACCCCTATGCACCCGGCTTCCCTGGGTGAGGTAACTCCAGCACTACGGTGCTCCTGTGGGTGTGGGCCCTAGAACTACTTACCCTGTAAGTGACTTGCTTGTAGGTTCTCCCGAAGTATCCTAAAACTCTTTATTTCCAACCGCGACTTGCTCCATTGAAGTTAACGGCGATCCGCGCCTGTGTATCCACACTGCACGCGTCCCCCGTGGGTCCTTTACTTACCTGCCTTGGGTGGTTTCGTGAGGCCCCTGCACTTCTGAAGGCCCTAGGCCTTGTCTCCCTGCAAGTCGTTGTTGCTAAGTCCCTTACTTAGTATATGGTCTGGTACGCCCCTAGGGCCCCAGCCATATTTTGTGCTTAACTTATTGTGAAACGTTGATTTGTGCATATGTTTGTCTTCTAATCTCATAAAGAGATTAGTAGAGAGTTATTTAGAAATAAATACATATATATTTGATATATATACCTGTGTGGTGTCTTTTCATTTGGTGATTCAAGAGATTATATGGTAAAACAAGCTGCTTTACATTCCTCCGAGACTTAGCCTGAAGGCTGCTCTCCACAGCTACCACTAGGATAGCTTTCTTTAAAAGGTTGTCTTAAACCTATCTACCATAAGAGTCGATTTGCCCTGGTGCAAGGTGTCCACTTTAATTAGTGAACAGCATATACCAGGCCAACTTCTCACAATATATATAGTGATGTCACTGACCATGTCATGAGTGATGTAATATGTGACGTCATCAGCAGTGCATTGCGGGCGCGAGTTATAGTTAGCTGAACTAACTATAACGAGGGAATTTCACGGGTTTTGTATGAGTGCAATGTCCAACTAACTATAACTGTCCCTAAAACCTATGGTTTTTTCAGTGAATTTCAAAGGTTTTTAAATGCTAATTTCTAACTATAACGTGCCCCGCCCCCTCCCTTCACCACTGTGCAAACGCGCCCTGTGGCGCGTTTTAAGTTGGGGGATTAAGTCCCCTTGAATCATGAGGGTCCCTGGTGTCCAACTAGCTCACCCTGTACCTCCAGTATGTGCCAGGGAGCTGCGTTGCAGAGAGGTGTTCAGAGGCCACGCCCCTTTACACCTGTCTGCAACGCAGCTCTGTGGTGCTTTCTTGACATACCTGGTGAGCTAGTTGGCCCCCAGGGACCCTCAGGATTGAAGAGGATTTAATTCCCCAATTTAAAACGCGCCATGGGGCCTGTTTGCACACATGTCACCTGAAGCCCCGCCCCCTCCCTTTACCACTGTGCAAACGCGCCCCGTGGCGCGTTTTAAGTTGGGGGATTAAGTCCCCTTGAATACTGAGGGTCCCTGGAGTCCAACTAGCCCACCATGTACCTCCAAAAAGCGCCACAGAGCTGCGTTGCAGAGAGGTGTAAAAGGGGCGTGGCCTCTGTACACCTCTCTGCAACGCAGCTCCTGGCGCATACTGGAGGTTCCTGGTGGGCTAGTTGGCCCCCAGGTACCCCCAGTATTCAAGGGGAATTGCTTCCCCTTTTCAAAACGTGCCAGGGGGCACGTTTGAAGACTGCTGCAGGGAGGGGGCGGGGCCTCCGGCACGATGCCGGTCTTTTTTTTTTTTTTATGGGAGTGGGGCTGCGTGGCCCCCCTTCCCTCGGCCACTTTTGGCCCCGGGGCCTCAGCATGTTCTTTTTTTTTTTTCTAAAATAAAAAAAACGGGAAAGGTGCCGCGTGGCCCCCCTTCCCTGGGCCTTTATTGGCCCCGGGGACCCCATCCCCCGGGGCATGCCCACCGTTTTTTTTGTATACAATATTTGGAGGGGGGCTGCGTGGCCCCTCTCCTCAGGCCATTTAAGGCCCCGGGGACCCCATCCCCGGGGCCGGCCTTTGCCTTTCGATTTTCTTTACCAAAAATTCCTTTTTGGGAGGGGGCTGCGTGGCCCCCTCCCGGGCCACTAATGGCCCCGGGGACCCCATCCCCGGGGCCTGGCCACTGGTTGGGGACCGTGGGGGTCCCCAATCCCGCACGGTCCCGCCGGCTCCCCGCGTCCTGCGGGAGCCGGCATTGCTTTCCATAGGGGAGCTGCTGACATGCAGCTCCCCTTATGGAAAGCAATCTGCTTGCTTCATTGAAGCGAGAGCAGGTTTCCCTGCTCTCGCTTCAATGAAGCTAAGCTAGTTTGCAATGACAGGACGGGAGCCGCGCGGCTCCCGTCCTGCCATGTACAAACAGCAGTGTCCCGGGGTAGGCACCCGGGACACTGCAGGAGCCGGCCCTGGGGGGTGGTGGTCCCCCGGGCCACCACTGGCTCCAGGAGGGTGCCGCGTGGCCCCCTCCCTTCAATTGCACAGCCCCGCGGAGGTGGTGGCCCCCGGGGATTTGGGGGTCCAAATCGGACCCCCAAATTTCTTTTCTAAGTGCCCCAGTGAGGTGGCGGTCCCCGGGGCGCGTGGGGGGGCTGGAGCCCCCCAACACAGGTTATTAAAATTAAAAAAAAGAAGCCCCGGGGGGTGGCGATCCCCGGGGCTGCGGGAGGGCAGAGAGCCCTCCTGCACCATTTTTTATTTAAAGCCCCGGGGGTGGTGGTACCCGGGGCTTGGGGGGCCTTAGAGGCCCCCCCATAAAATCTAAACCCACCCCCCACATGCCCCCGGGACTTGGGCCACCCAGGGGCAAAATAGCATCGAATCGCGGGAGACCGCGCTTCGATTTTTTTTTTTATCGGCGGGATCCGTGCACCCTAAGCGCATCCCGCCGATTTAAAAAAAAAAAATTCTGCCCAGGGGGTCCTTGTGGGACCCCCTGAGCAGACCTAGGGGATCAGGGTGTTTCTACCCTGCCCCCTTTGTGCGTTTTGCGCACTTGTTTCGTGTGGGTTTTTTTATCAGCGGGATCCGCGCACCCTAAGCGCATCCCGCCGATTTAAAAAAAACAAATAATGCTTTTTTCTGCCCAGGGGGTCCTTGTGGGACCCCCTGAGCAGACCTAGGGGGTCAGGGTGTTTCTACCCTGCCCCCTTTGTGCATTTTGCGCACTTGTTTCTTGTGCCTCGGTTCTACCGAGGGACAAAATGGCTGCCAACACTTCCTGATTTGGAGTGTTGACAGCCACTTGACAGCCAATTAGCATGCAGCTCGTGATCGGGAGGGTATGCGGACCCTACTCGGCCATAGATATATATGTCATTTTACTTTTGATTTTCTCAGGAACTACTGAACGGATTTACACCATTTAAGCAAAAGGCATGACACTGAACCAAGGGCTACCTTTTTGCCAAATTTGGTGTAATTCCGTTCAGCAGTTCGGGCTGTAGCTGCGACTAAAGGTACCTATGGAAAATTGCATGGGGAAAACACGTTTTGGTACCCCCTTTTTCTCGGCCCCCACTTGACGAATCACCCCGAAACTTTCAAGATAGGAGCGGACCGGAGCTGGCCATAAGTTTAGAAAATTTCGCAAAGATTCGTCAACCGGCGCCAAAGTTATTTCAAATACAATGTTGCAGATTTCCTATGGAAAATAGGTCCTAACTATAACTATCTACTGGCGACCGCCAGTAGATAATATATATATATATATATATATATATATATATATATATATATATATATATAATGTTGTATGTCTTTTCACTTCTTTTTCTTTCCACACTTTATGCAAAAGAAAGTTGTCACAATTTATTGCCCAGCCATCTCCTTTCTTGCAGCCTGCTGGGAAACCACTATCTAAATGGGGTACATGGTTTAGGAATTTTGAACGTTATTTATTGGCTATGGATGCTCGGAAGAGATGGGGGAGACGCCAGGCCCGTAGGAGACGTGGAGCACAAGAAACGGGGTCGTGGCCGAGGCAGGCGCCAATAATTGATTCTATCGGTGAGGGCAATATAAGTTCTGGAAATGGAGCCAGCAAGCAGGATGCTAATACCATCATTAATTTGGCTAATGTTGATTTATCTGCAGCAGAGGCCCAATTATTATCTTTAGGACTGTCTTATTGCCCTGAATCCAATTTCCAATATACTAGGACTAGAGCTGATATCTACCAGTATATTAGGAAACTAAAACTCCGGAAATTTCATCAGCAAAGGTCCACATTGGATCCAATCAACACTGTGGTACCTGTTTTGAATAATGACGGCCCCCCTGGCCTACTGGTCTCTGATATGGGCTTATACCAGGATCTGTGTGAATTGGAAAGCGGTAAGGAAGGTGGCGATCAGGACCTACCTCCATCCCCCTTGGGAGCCAATGCAAGACCTGTGACCCCCTTCAAGATGAAATCTCAGTTTGTCCCAATAATGGCCCGAGATGGCTTGGATGTTTTCAGCGAGCATGTTGTGAATCAAATTAAAAAATTGAACTTCGCCGTGAATGGATCCGACAGAAAATATACCAATAGGGAAAGGAAATACAATCAATTAATTGCCAAACTACAAAAAGAAAATGTGGTCATAAGAAACTCTGATAAGGGCGGCAATATCGTCCTATGGCCAATGGAGGAATATATGAAAGAGGCATACAGTCAACTTAATGACCAACAGTGTTATAGAAAAAGTTCTCCACTAAAATATAAAAGTACTCAGGACTCTTTGTTCAAGCACCTACTGGCATGGAAAAGTCTGGGGCTCCTCAGTTGGGAGGAGTATAAGTTCATTAAAAGAGTATCCTTTGGTCCCGGTGATCTATTTTATACCAAAAATTCAAAAAACATTATTAGACCACCGGGCTGGCCTATTATCGCAGCCTGTGATGGACCATTAGAAAACTTATCCAGGTATATTGACTATTTTTTGCAGGTGTATGTGAAACAGTTAAAGTCATATGTACAGGATACATGCGATTTTTGAATAAGATAAAGGACTTAAACTGGAACTCGGAGTATTTGCTCATAGCTTTAGACGTATCCTCCTTATATACTTGCATTCGAAATAAGGACGGGCTACGAGCTGTGGAGTATTTTTTATGCACTAGACCTATTATGTATGCACAGCACACAAAAATGTTATTGGATATGCTGCTCTTTTGTTTGGAAAACAATCTATTCCTTTTTATTGGCCAAATGTTTCAGCAGATTCAGGGTGTAGCAATGGGGCCAGCTTCTCCCCCAGCTATGCCTGTCTGTTTATGGGCTGGTGGGAGGAGCTGGTCCTCATGCGTCAATATGAGGAAACTTATGACACTAAAGTTATTTCCTGGTTACGTTTTATCGATGACCTATTTATTGTGTGGAGAGGTAGTGAGGAAAGCGCCATGAAATTCATTGATCAGATTAACCACAATGATATTAATTTAAAATTTACATCTACTATCAGCAGGCATACAGTGACCTTTTTAGATGTACAGGTCATGGTTGAGAATAATGTTTTAACTACTACCCTTTTTAGAAAGCCTACTGCAGGAAATACGGTACTGCATGCGTCAAGTGCTTATCCTCCCCATTTAATCAAGAGTATTCCGTATGGGGAGATGTTACGCATCCGACGCATCTGCAGCAATAATGAGGATGCTGAGAGTAAGCAGGCAGAAAGTCGGGCTAGGTTTTTGGCTAGGGGGTATGTTAAAGATTGCAGGAATCGCTGTTAGCATGAGCTGAAAGCCATTTTGTACTTGGCAGCCATTTTAGTTAGCCATGTGCTCGCCATGTGCTTTCTCCCTCTTCCAGAGTCTTGCACATGCTCAGAAGGGCCTAGCTGGGAGAATGCACCTGCTCCTAGTATGTAACTGTCAGGCTATTCTTACTGATGTAAGGAGAAATGTCTCCCCTCCCACTTTGTTGAGCAAGCAAATTTTGTATACCCATATTAGGCAATAAGCATGCTTGTATGTGCTAGGACCTCCCCTTGATTTTATGTCGACTATGTAACAAATGCATATATAAGGACCCTGTTCTCTGCACTCATTAGAATGCCTCCTACAGTGGCCTGCGGGTACCGTACGACGCAATCTCCCTCATCTGAGGTTATTAAAATATGTTTTTTGATATTACAGCTTCTGTGCCAATCTCTTCTTTGTTGGTCTTAAGGACCAGGTGTATCAGTGAACCCCTAAGAAGGTTTTTATTTCTACAAATGGCACCCGAACGTGGACCTCATCGGTGAAGCGGCTATCCAAGGGAGTGGTCTTGAAGGGAGACAGTAATCTACTGAGGAGTACAGGACAGGAATCTACTGAGGAGGTTGTTTGTCTTTCCAGCTCAGTATATTTCTGGTCTTCCTGATCTGACCCTCCAAGTGTTTGCCGCTCCCGACTGAGAACTTCTTTGGCGTGAGTATTTTAAAACGACCGTTAGGTCACTCAGAGCTTGGCAGTTGGAAGCTGGAGACTTTGGTTTGGTAAGGTTGCTGTCGCAACACTTTTGTTTGGAATGACTTGGCCAAGATTTTGATTTGTTTGTTTTGTTTGCTGCAGCAAATGAAGGCAGGTAATGAGGAGATTTTTCTCTAACTTTGAAAACTTGAACGGCACACATTGTGTTAAGTGTCACTTGGAGTATAATATTATATATGCTATAATATTCTTGGCATGCCTGCTTCTAGCACACTTCGTAGAAAGTGTTGCTGTCTTGGAGGTACCAATATGGATTTAGTAAGTACTCAGCTGACTCCCCTCAGAGGGGATACCTAAATAGGTTTAGGTATAGTAAAAAGATATTTCTTCCTTGGTGACTAAGTACCCCATGGAACTAAATATGTACATAAAACGGATCCGGATCTGCGCACTTAGTAACATTCATAAGTGGTGATATGCAGAGCGCTTTTTGAGTGTTCTACCAGCCAAAACTGGCGAATGTGGTGTATTTTGGCTTCTTGACATGGAACAGTCTTTTGGGCTGTTTTGGTGCAGTCTTTAGGACTACTTTTGAGAGCTCTTCTTGTAAATATGACTTACAATTAGTATTTACAAATAGTTTGGTTTTGCGTACAGTCTGTAAGCTGTCCTAAGTGTTGATTTGTGGGTTAATTGTTTGTTTGTTTTGTGTGTGGTTGTGGACTAACATGCTTGAAAGTACTTGTTTCAGTAAAATAGACTATGTTTTTTGTGTAAGAATGGCTAGCCTTAAGCGCGCTGTGTTGTGTGTTATGAGTGTATGACCCCCTTCTGAAAATGTCTGGAATGAGCTCAATGTGTTTTTTTTTTTGTCATCATTCTGTTATGCAAATATCATTGAATGAATTACATTTTTTTTAAATATCCAGAAATGAATAATGTAACATATGCTAAATAGCTGCACGCTACCACCATTAAAATTGACAAAATAAGAAATTATAGATATGTGCAAAATGCCACACTGGTAAAGATAAATCAGAATTCACATTCAATAGGAATAAAATAGGCCTCATAGAAAGGAAAGAAAAAACGAATTTGTGTGCTTTCACACAATTAGGACTAAAATGCAAAATGTTACAGTATTATCCTTATATATTAATATTGAAAGGCATTCACATCATCTGAGTGAATTGGTTGTTGCTGAAATAAACACCACATTACAGAACGATAGATTTGTGCTGGCTTGAAAGGCGTGAGATGTTGGTGCCTGCTGGTCAGAACACAGCTGTGTCAACAACACATGGCTATTCTTGGCCCAAGCCACAAGGGAACTGCCGAGTCAACTAGATTTTCAGTTAGTGCAAACATGGTTTGAAGATGTGCATTAAGAACTGCTGATTTTAAAAGTCAGAAAAGACAGTTTCATTATTTTGGATAACAGAGAAAAGATTAAAAGGGATTTTCTTTCTTAATGCTTTTTTATACAAGCACATCCGTGGTTCTGATGTTAAATGATTACTGTCCTTTAAAAGTGACGCAGACTTTTCATGTTTCAAGTAAGGCTTCTGTGCTTAGAGTTATAAATGAATACATTTAAAGGTGATAGGAAAGGAATGAGGCTTGCTTTTCATACGTGGAACCATTAAAAGGGGTGGTGATCAATATTTATTAAAAAAAAGGAATTTTGATTATATGAAAAAAAATGTTTATTTAAAAATAATTGCCCTAAAATTGTTTTTGATCTTTGTAATGTCTGATAATCATACTGTGAATAATATATAGCTCCTAGCATCAAAGTTGGATTTGAGTAGCACTTTACCATGATGTGGGGAGTGCAATGTGAAATTTCACTTTATCCAGGCATATCAAAACTTATTTTTTAAGGATGTACCTTATACATTTCTGATCCCCCATCTCTGGGATATCTAGAGGACACCCTGGGGATCCCTAATGTGCCAAAACATTGTAGGTTATTCATTTTTAAGTGCCCCTACCACCAAAGTCGAAATTGAGCAAAATTCACTATTTAAAAGCAGTTCTGCCACTTAGGGCAGGGTTCAAACTGATCTCAGGCTTCAGAGCTGGTACACATGCAAGTATAGAACAAACAGCTGACCTACTGCACACCACACACTGTACACAAATGAAAATAAGTATAAAAAAACACAGCAGAAGTTAGATCCTACCTTTAAAATTATTAGATGAGACAGGACTGCCTTTCAGCTGTGATTCTCCAGAGTTGCTTTGAATTGGAAAGACCGCATGGAAAGCCTTGCACAAAAATGGGACAGCTGGAAAGGTCACAGGTCGAAGGTCTGCATTTAGCAACCTAGCAGGGCTATGGGTAGGGTTTGCTTTGACACTTCGACCTCCGAAAAGTTTTGAAAGAAGAGATGACAGCGCAGAGAGCGGAAGAGAAGCTTTGCTTACTATTTTTGGCAAAAGCGAGTTTTGCGCAGTTACATGAACAGAAGGAAAAGCAGTGACGTATGTGGGCCCTGAGTAGAGCATAGCTCTGCCATGTATATAAAAATAATGGTTTTAGCTTAAAGATTACTGTGCAAGGGCTGAGATAAGGAGGCAATGGATTTTAGTTTGCATACATGCGCCCTCATGTTAATCTAGTACCATTGCTGAAGGAATTGGTAATTGGTTATTAACGCTTTCTAAAGTTAACTCAATGTGCTTGTGTTCGGCTGAATAAGAAAATAGCCACTTTCTAAGATATCTCCTACAAGTTTGTTTGTGCCCAGTTGCCACAAATAGGGGTAGATAGTGTTGCCAGAAGGTAAACCTGTTTTCAGGTTTTCCTACTGTCAAAATGGGAGAAGGAGGTTAGCTCCTGGGCAAATTAAGGGTAGGCAAATTTATGTTTTCTCTCTCTTTTTCTCACTCTCTCTTGAGTCTGTCTAAGCTGTCTAGGAAATGGCCATGAGACATTTAATTGGCTATTCAATAATACTGTTTTAAAATTGTTAGAATTAATAAAATGATTAAAAATATGCTATGTTACTGCCCATCCTGTATGAAAGCATGAGTAGAACAGATTGATGTTCCCTTATTTGACCTTTAAAGGGAACTGTATAGTGGGGGTTTCTGTTCAAAAATCTCAGGTGACAACACCATTATTGTTTATGTTATTCTCATGTTATATACAGTTTTGCAAGGGCATTGCTAGTTTTTATTAGCTAGTCTGTGTAAATAAGCTGACAGCCCTTGTTAGAGCTGATGTTGCATAGTCCGGATCGTGAAAAGTAGAATGCAGGAAAGACGCCCATGTGATCCTTAGCAAACATTTTGAAGGAAAGTATTGTTTTATAGGAGTTTGTTTGTCACAACATGTTCTGCTGGAGAAATTTATGTACCCACTATGTTGAGTTTTTTTTTAGTTCTGTATGAAATAAGAATCCCTGTTAAATTAGCAGTATTAGATTTTCCTGCTGCGCCTATAACATGAGAGCATGGTCCTAAGCATAAAATGTAGGTGCTTTTATTAAGAGAAATTATTTTAGAAGTGTCTGCAGTCCTGTACAAGTAATGCAAGGTTCATAAGTAGAACTGTAGAAAAGTTCCTTTTTCTTGAGGTTCTTCAGATGAATAATATAGGAATACACAAATGTAAGGATTTGGAGTATGTCTGTATTGTTTTTCTCTTTTCCTCAGAATTTAGTAAATGAACACAGACTTCCTTGGCTGCTTGGGATTGGGAGAAACAAATCAAATCGTGTAACGTATTACTCTTGTCAGTTCACCAGAAAGTTTCTTTTATACTTGCCAATAGGTCCAGGGTTTTTTACTCTCAGATAGATGAAGTGGTTCTTGGGTGCCTTGCTAATATAAGGCACCCCAAGACTAAGGAAGTATTCTGAGACTATCCTCTCTGTTGATAGGTTATTTCTGTGCCTTGTCTAAAGACCCTTTTGTTCTGTCCACCAATAGATATTTGCTGCCCTACAACCATTGCCAGAGGGGCCCGGACATCAGATCCAGCCTGGGAGTCAGCGCCAGTCCAGCTTGGAGTCAAGATAAAGGGAACCAGCACAGGCGTTGCTGGCAACTAGGACCTCAGTGAAGGCGGAAGCACTGGGACGTGAAGTGTGTACCCCTGCCACTGTCTTGGGTGAAAAGACGGGGCCACAAATCAGGATGGAGAAATCTTTGTGTGGATCCAGTTTTTGATGCCCAGCTGAGAGAGTCACAGACCGACAAGGACGGCAAGGAGGTTTTTGCTTGAGGTGACCCCCTTTGAAACAAGGGTTGCTTCAGGCCTTTGAGTCCTGGTCCCCAAGTGAATGCAAGTCTGCGCCTTTGTTTGTTGATCAAGAGATGCCCGAGCACACTGGGTATAATCTGTGGCCCCAACAAAAGAGCAGTGCGCCAGCGGAGCAATACAGGAGTTAGGGAAGGACTTGAGTTTAGGGTACAGGTGCTGTGTCTCTGGTGCCTGTTAGATTAAATTGAAGAAAACTGGTGCACTGCCTGAGACACTGGACAGGATCGTTGAGGGTATTTGCCCTGGGGGGGTGATTGCCCTATCCTGAAAGAAAGACTTTTTCTTCTCAAACTGGGCCGTGATTCTTGAGTTGCGAGTTGTGCAGCTCCACCGTGGGAACAACAAGAGCCTGCCTGTGAGGCTCAAATGGACACAGGGAGAAGACTCCCCTCTGGATGGTTGTACAGCGGCTTCAATTTCCCAAGGACTCTTTTTTTGTTAGTAATGTACCCCTTTGGTCGTCCCATTTTTGAGGAGGAGCAGCCCTTTGCGGCTCCTCGTCCTAATTCCTATGGCCCTGTGTGGTCCTCCTGGTTCCCCGGAGCCAGGATTGTTTTTATAATAATCTGTCTGACTTCCTTAATATTTGTATTACTTAGCATGCTTATTCTACACGAAAAACATTTTTCTGAGCAGTTACCAAATGTTACTTTACTCTTTCCTTGAGTATATTAATTGATACTTTAGCCCTCATAAAGGAACACTGGAAAAGTCTATTGAAAATGTTTTTATTATGTATGTGCTGTTGGCTATTCTGAAATTGAAATAGATAGTCACTGAAATACATAGGAGCCCTGAAACTTAGAATTAGACTAGATGGTTTTGGGATTTGCTTTCTGCTTAGGGTTGGAAAAATATTGAGATTTCTGTTTGAGATAATAGTCATTACTCTCTCCTGCTATCTGTATGTTAATTATGACCCAATGCTCTGTTCCCTTTGTACTCCTGCTTATACCTTATATATACCCGCTTAATGAAATGTTTAGAATGTAAATGCCCACCTAGCATAGGATGTTGATGAATTTATGAGAAGAAAATGTGCAAAATATTTTCTATGTTCCTTCTAGATCATAGGAATGTCTTTAGCTCATGCTAAAAGGATCATCTGTTAAAGATTGCAGGAATCGCTGTTAGCATGAGCTGAAAGCCATTTTGTACTTGGCAGCCATTTTAGTTAGCCATGTGCTCGCCATGTGCTTTCTCCCTCTTCCAGAGTCTTGCACATGCTCAGAAGGGCCTAGCTGGTAGAATGTACCTGCTCCTAGTATGTAACTGTCAGGCTATTCTTACTGATGTAAGGAGAAATGTCTCCCCTCCCACTTTGTTGAGCAAGAAAATTTTGTATACCCATATTAGGCAATAAGCATGCTTGTATGTGCTAGGACCTCCCCTTGATTTTATGTCGACTATGTAACAAATGCATATATAAGGACCCTGTTCTCTGCACTCATTAGAATGCCTCCTACAGTGGCCTGCGGGTACCGTATGACGCAATCTCCCTCATTTGAGGTTATTAAAATATGTTTTTTGATATTACAGCTTCTGTGCCAATCTCTTCTTTGTTGGTCTTAAGGACCAGGTGTATCAGTGAACCCCTAAGAAGGTTTTTATTTCTACAGGTACAGGACAGAAATTATGGATGCCGCCATTAGAAGGTCCAAAGTAAGGGCCAGAGATGACCTTTTAACATATAAGGTCAAAACAACGTGTGGTGATGCAAACTTTGAAATTCCAGTCCCCCAGCCTACCAGACTCATTTTATCGTATTCCAGACAGGAGAGGCAACTAAGAACCATAGTAAGGCGTAATTGGCATTTTATTCAAGATGACCCAGTAATTGGGAGGTTGATGGCTTCCAATCCCTCTATCACGTTTAGAAAAACCATGAGTATGGGGAATATGCTGGTGAGCAATAGTCATGAGGAACGTCACAAGGATATGTGGTTAACGGCGAGAAAGGGTTTTTTTCAATGTCTTTCGTGAAAAGCTTGTCAATTTGGCTTGAATGTCAAAACCTATACTACTGCATTCTCCACCAAAGTTAGAGAGATCAAGCAACATCTTACATGCAAAATGGAGTTTTCTGTTTATGTTCTTGAATGTAGTTGTAATCTTAAATATATAGGAAGCACAAAACTGGCCGTCCACAAGCGAATCCTGCAGCATATCCGGGCTATAACTAACAATGATCAAAATTACCCGGTTGCCAGGCATTTTCAAACCACTCATGACAGCAATCCAAGACATTTAAAATATTATGTCATTGAAGCTATCCCCATTACAAAATGAGGCGGTGATAGAGAAGCTAAGTTGAGGTGCCTGGAAACTATCTTTATACTGGAGTTCGATTCTAAGCATCCAGGTGGTCTCAACACCACAGAAGACCTTCACACCTTTTTATAATATTGATGAAAATTCTTTTTAAGACAATAATTGTTTAGGTCACTTGTAATCTGCAGTAGCTAATGAATTGGTATACTTGGTTTTTCTGCATTCTAGGTTAGCAAATTTTATGGGGTTTTATCAATATTTATGTACATATTTATATATTAATGTTGTTTTAAGGATTGGTCTAAAGGCATACTGTTTTATCTTATGTGTCGTATTTCCAATTATTGAGACAGGATTTTTATGGTTAAAATAAATTAGGAACATATTTATTGATGATTTTTAAAGACTCATAATGTTGTCGATGGTCTAGAAATCCCTGTAGTACTTGTTATAACGGACACATGATATTTGAATATATGGCCTCTGTACGTTTGCACATTAAAAGCCTCTGGATCCCCTTGCACTTATGCACTTTACGGCTTGCAGGCACTTTGTATTTAGGTACTGTAGCACAGAGTCACTTTATACGTGTAAAGGAAATTAGCGGGGTTTTTGTACTGTAGGGTCTGAAAATAAGGAAACTCGCATAATATATTAGGGAAAAAATGTTTTATAGAATAGAGTTTGTTATATTGTTATATTTTTTCATTATATTTTTTGCTATTGTATAAATCCTGAACTATATCAAAATCCCATTATTTGTTTATTCCAAAGCACTAAGTGACAGAGTGAACATGCATCTATTGTTTCATTTTATACATTAATTTACTTTTTTAAATCGTTTTCATTTCCACATGTATGAGGGGGCACTTTTTATGTTCACTTTATTTCTGAATTTTGGACTGGAAGTTAGATTAATTTGATTCAGCATTTAAGCATGGATAACAAATAGGTGGGACATCATGGAAAGACCTTTAAGTCTGATTATTTTGAAATACCATGGTTTTCCACATCTGTTATGTATGGTATCTACAATGTTATGTCTTCTTTTGTTTCAAATGAGCATTTAAGCACAAATTGTACCGAAGTGACAATGTCTACTTTCTATGTCCATGATTTATGTGAAGCACTGGCACTTTAAATAGCGGTGGTGAAATCTGAGCATTGTCATGTGATCAAGGCCGCTTGTTCGGCTGAAACGCGTAATGGCAGACAATGGCGAAATAAAATAATTGCAGCACTTATCTGGGTCCACGCTCGTTTTTCCGAGGAGTTGGAGTTTGTGACGAGGTGTTGGGATATAATTATATATATATATAATTATATATATGCTTGGAAATTTCACCCTGAAAGTAAAAAAAGAGATTTTATTAAGTTGTTTGGTGTTGCGGCTCACGAAATTTTCGACAACTTACCCGAACTTGATTCACCTGAGGATGAGGATGTGCCTTGGGATGACTATTGTGAGGCTGTTGCACGTCTGGAAAACATTTCAGTGTACAGCCTAATGTTATAATTGAAAGATCTGTTTGTTTTTTCACGAAAACAAAGCACTGAGGAAACTATTGACAAATTCATTGCTAGCTTAAGGATTTTAGCTGCGTCTTGCGAACTTGGTAGTAGCATTGACACGCACCTTCATGATCAATTAGTTTTAGGCTACTACAATAAGAAGATACAGAAAAGGTCATTATGCACATGTAACCCATAATTGGTTGAGTTGATTGGAATTTGCTAAAGGGGTTGAAAGATCTATTCTCTCATCAAGGATGTTATCTAATAACAAAGAACAAGTAAATGTAGCAACTTGAATGTTTTGAAACGTGAAAAGAAAGAAAGGTGGAGTTTGATAGTAAGGAGTGTGGTAAGGAAAGTGGTGAGACTCGCAGAGCACGTTTTTGTTATCGTTGTGTGTCTCAATCACATTTGGGAAATGTTAGTAATTGTCTGGTATTAAGGTAAAATGTTTGAAGTGTGGTAAGTTTGGGCACTTCGCCAAAGTGTGCAGATATAAAACTGTTGGAGTCAAGGATTCAAGTAAAAAAATAGGTACAAATGTGTCCACTATACAAACTAGGAGGATGATATGCTTGATGAAAGTCAGTCCAGGTTCAGAGATGGTATTCTTACTATCACATCACATGATAGATACAAAAGCAGAGGACCATTTTGTATTATTGAGGTGGGTTCGAAACAAATTCCTGTTTTGGCCGATTCAGGATCCCCTATTACAAATCTGAATTAGTCTACTCTTGAAGCAGATTGGAAAGATAAACAACTGCTAGATTGTGATATATCGCCCCAGGCTTTTGGAGGTTTTGCAATAGAAATATCAGGGTGTTTTGAGTATATTTTGTGTTTCAAGGGAAGAAAAATTCACACTAAGGTATATGTGACTACAGAAGGAAAGGATGTGTTTGGGTGGATTGACCAGGCAAGACTGGGTGTTATTTTGAAACCTGGATCTTCTGTACTTGTTAAGCTAGATCCTGATTGAGTGGCGGAAAATATGCAAGAAGTGGATAATTGTTATGACAAACCATCCTTATTTACAGTACATTCTGGTTGTGTGGTAGCTATTGAAGATATATTAAAAAGTTATAATGCAGTATTTAAAAATGAAATTGGTTGTGTAAAGGGTTTCTTACATGACATTCTATTGAAGCAGGGAGCCAGTCCAGTCATTCATATGGTCAGGAATGTACCTTTAGGCTTACACAAAGACTTAAAGGTTTTACTTCACAAGATGTGTGAGGACAAAATCATTGCTCCAGTGGAGTGCTCTGGAGTATTGTTATTGCATAGAAATAAACTCAGAGGTCAGGCTGTGTGCTGATCTTCGTTATCTGAACAAAAATATCATTGTAAAATGTCACTCTTTACCAAAAATACAAGAGATGTTAGAATAGATTAGAGATGCATGCATTTTAATTACTATTGACTTAAAGGCTGCATACTGCCAGTTAAGGTTGTCTAACAGATCACAACTTCTCACTATGTTTATCACAACTTTTGGTACTTTCACGTACCTTAGACTGCCTTTTGGATTTGCCTCAGCGGCTAGTGTCTTCCAAAGACTGATGGATAGCTTATTTGAAGGCACATCTGGTGTGATGACATACCAGGATGACATTCTTATCTTTGCTGCTGACATAGAACAAAATGATGTCATCTTGCATAAGGTACTATCTATTCTGCTGGAACGTGGCATGACTATACGCAAAGACAAATGTAAATTTAGAGTTAGTGAAATTGAGTATTTGGGATTTCGCATCTCTTCTAGGGACATTGAGTCAAAGGAGGATTTGCTCAGGGCAGTAAAAGAGGCACCTACACCTAAGGATAAAGACAGTCTATGGTCCTTTTTAGGACTGAGTGAACATTATGCCAGGTTTGTCTGTGCATTTTGTGTGTTAGCTGAACCCTTGAAGAAGTTATTACATGAGAAATAGAAGTTTTGCTTGACGACTGAGCAGACAGAAGCATTTGAGGAGATAAAGAGGTTGATTTTGAGTTGTGTTTCTTTGAAACCTTTTATTCAAGGAAAAACCTGTGAGGTCACTGTAGATGCGAGTGCACATGGCTTAGGCGCTGTCTTGAGTCAAAGAATCGATGGAAAAAGAAGAAGCATTTATTTCTCGTACACTCAAGGATGCTGAACTAAAATAGAGCACCATTGAAAGGGAAACCTTGGTCTGTGTCTGGGCCATAAACAAATTCAAAACATATCTTTGGGGCCAAAGATTTAGGGTTTTTACTGATCATAAACCCTTGGTCTATCTTATGAGTGAGAAAGGAGTGGGAAGATCATCATAGATATTGGGGAGATTAATATCATCCTTAGAAGAATTTGATTTTTAAATGTCTTCTGTCCGTGGCAGCTTGAATGTACAGGAAGACTGTCACGTTTATCGGTGCCAATTGATGATGCTGGTGATGATTGTTCTTTGGATGAATGTGTGGTTACTGCCATTGACGTAGTTGAGCATTGTGAGTCAGAAATCTCATCGGATGAGTGGCACAACGAATGTTTGAAGGATACACTATACCAAGAGATAATTGGACATGTTAATAGGAGCAGTTTTAAGAACATAAGAAGTGTTTCTAGGAATATCAAGGATTTTTTCCATGTATTACCAGATTTAAGTGTGGAATCGGGAATCATTCTCAGAGGGAATTTATTTGTACCATCTGAGACTTTGAAATTGAGATTAGTAAAAATAGCTCATGAGAGACACTGGGGTTTGACTGCCACAAAAAAATTACATAGTCATTACTGGTGGCCAGGCATGGACACCATGGTGGATGCACACATACAAACTTGTCATGAGTGTCTAGTGTGTGATAAGAGTGGGCACTTCACTAAGACACCACTATTGTGTGTTAAAATGCCTGATCAACCATGGGCAAAATTTCCATTGATTTGTTTTGGAGCCATTTAGGTATTTACAGATGGATCAAATATATTTTATTGTCCTGATTGATTATTTTTCGAAGTGGATTCATTTCAAGGCTGTGAGTAATATTACAACTGATGCTACTGTGGAGTTTTTGGATGAAGTATTTTTAATCGAAGGTATTCACAAGACCCTGGTCTCAGATAATGGTACACAACTTGTGTTGATGATAATGCATGACGTCCTTAGTGGGAACAGCGTTAATCACTACAGAGTTGCTCTCTATTCTCCACACTCTAATGGTCTTGTGGAAAGGGCAAACAGGAACATTTAAAAGATGTGCAGACCACCATCTCGGCCAAATTGGATGTTCTCAATTTTTTAAGAAAGAAAATACATTTTTATCATAATACTCCTCACTCTACAACTGGTGTGAGTCCATTTGAATTTGTCAGGAAGAGGGTTGGATTCTCCAAAACAGTTCCACCTTGGATGGGCTCTGAAACCAGGTGTTCAGTTAAGGATCTTTCTGAAGTCAGGAAGAAAGTTCAACATGTTCAGACTGAGAGAAAAGAGTATTTTGATAAACAAAATACAGAGTAAAAGAAAAAGAAACTCAAGTTGGGGATTGGGTTCTCACTGGGAAAACAAGTTAGGTTTCCAAGGGTCTATGCAAGTTTCAAACACCTTTGTTGGTGGAGAAGGTTGGAAAGCATTCTGTTCTATTGAGGAACAGAGGTTGGTGGAATTTAAACAATATTATTCCTATCCAGTTCACTCAAGCTCATGTAATAAATGGTGGTTTGGTTGACAGTGTAAAGGAAAACTCCATATCAGATTCAAGGAATTTCTTGCAGGGAAATAGCATTGATGGAAGTAAAAGTTCCAGTCAAACCAATCAGATTCACGAGGAAAAGAATAGAGAAATGGAAATTGTTATATCTTGAAGAAAAAAATTATTACCTAAGAAATTTGAAAATGTTATTATGTAAAGTTATGCATTTTTGTTGTTTTATTTATTTTTTCCAATAAAGAAGAGAGATGTTGTAGGTTAAATTATATAATATTTGTCTGTATTGTTATTGGTATCTGTACTGAACTTTGTCTGTACAGTCTGCCTCTGCCTCAGTGACTTCATTGGTACAAGGTCAGAGTGACTAGAATACAGAATGCAGAGGTAGATGGGTTTTATGTATTGACAGTTATGAGGCAGACTGCATAGAGACAGCTGTTTGGTGCTGGGCTTTTGATGTAAGAATAAAGCTTCTAATCTTTACCAGTCTCATTTGTAAAGAGCCCTACAACAGCAAAGACTGCATGGAAAAAAGGGGTGGGTCCCATTATTGTCCATTGTCCTTTGAAGAGTCTTCAAGTCAGAATGTGCTGCAGCACCTCTACTTTCAGTGCCACTGGGTTCATGGCACCACATTACATAAGAGGCACAGTTGAGGGCACTTGTGTATTGGTCTTGGGGAATTTTGCACTATGAGTAGTACAGAAATACAATTCGGCTGACTAATCTGTACAAAATAATCTTTTGTACCAGTGGGTTTGTGAATGTGTTGGTTCAGCAGCACTACAAATTTGACCAGCATTGGTAAAACTTGGACAGTCTGATCCCATTGTGCCATCATTTGTCACCTCTGCTGAATTTCCTACCTTGACTGAAGAGTGAGGGCTTGGAGGAGGTCAATTCCTGCTCTGTGGTAAAATAACACATGCGCTTTGAGGTCTGTGGAATGTGGATGGAATAGAACCCCTCACGCATTTTGTCCTGCAAACATTACACACGATGGGGAATGGGTGCAGATTGATCACGTCTTTACAAAGCTTTCTTTGAAAATACAGGAGTGTCACTCCAGCATCTTAGAGATCAATGAGAGGAATACTCGCAATGGGCGCATAATGATAATGAATGGCAGAGAGCCCTAGATTACCCATGAAAAGTGTCCAGGAATGCTTGCCGTAAGTTTATTCAGTTTAACATATTACACAGAGCCTACCTTATGCCACATAAACTACACCTGATATTCGCAAGAACATCCGTAGCCTGTCCTAGATGTCAGGTGGATCCGGCTGACCCGCAACACATGATATGGTCTTGTCATAAATTACGCCTTTTCTGGGATGAAAGTTAACTGCTGTTTAGCTATTGTAACAGCTAGACAGAGCTGTGACACCATAGTTGTCTGTTTACTGGGCATCTACTCCAAGTACAAAATCTACTGACATACCCCTTGTCCTTGCCAAGAGGATAATTGCCATGAGGTGGAAATACCCGCTCCCTCCTGTGGTGCACACATGGCACAAAGATTTGGAGTACTGGGCTGAGGATCATGGGCTATGCAAGGAGGAGGTTCACAATAACAGAGAGTGTCCCTGACTGACTATACAATTGGAGAAGAAGGCAGGGAATAATCACGTAAACAAACAAAACAGAAACTTCTCCAAATGTAAATTAACAAAACCATAAGTTTATGATATACATAAGCCATAAATCAGACCAGTACATTCTTTATGTTTTATACATTTTTTATACAAAAGATTTTTATATATTCTATTTTTATACAAATAAAATCAGAATTCATAGTGCTTGTAGAAATAGCTGTACATGTTTGAAATACAAATTTAGTGAGCACCACACAAAGAAGCAAAAGAGCAAATAATACAATAATTCAGTTTCAATACGGAACAAACACTGGACATATAACTTATATGGAAGGAGGAGGCACAGGGGGGAGATACCCAATCATAGACTATTGGGATACACTCTTGCAGACCCTTAAAGATGATGGAAAAGATGATGAACGGTCACAATAAAAAGTGACTCCCTCTGTGGAGACCCATTTCACCAGGCCTCCCCCTCAGTCTAAAATAAGCACATCTTGGATCCCTAGGGTTGCTCTATGACCCAATCGCTACTAGCTCAGCTGGGGAATCCTCTAGATACCCTCTAGTAGTCCAACATACCACATCAGCTTAAGCCACTTTGCACTACAACTGGCACAACTTGGTCTCTGTTGTATTTTTGCATGTGTCCTTATTATATTGTGGGGACATTCCCGGGAGGGTATGGCGAGGGGAGAGACTAAGAGGGAGGTGGGAAGGTATATGAAAAGCACACGTTAATGTTGTTGTTCACACAGTTCTGAAATCAATATATTCCCGCTACAACTGGTCACTACATGATCGATCATAACTGTGAGATCGTGCCACACATATAACATTTGTCACCTGCATGTGTTCCTTCAAATGTCAATTGCAGGGTCTTATGGGTCCACCTTTGTTTTTACTGTATTTCAAAAGCAATAAAAAAGATTTTTTTTTTAAAAGGCAACATTACATATTTGTATTTTGTCTATGTGGGCATAATATGAGCATTGATTTGCACCTGCAAAAAGTAATTGACTACCACAAAAGAAATGGAGCAAAATTACACTGCCTTACAGCATGTAATGTGGTGTGAATTAGCTCCTTGATGCACAGTAACACCAGCAGGGCAGTTTACATATTCGGGCCTTAGAAATGCAAAGGTTATCTGTCTGATTTCTACTAGCAGAAAGATAGTTGAGCCCATAAATCCCATTCTTTCGAACAAATGTAAGGATTCAATATAAGCAAACAAATGTAAGGATGCTGACTAGTCTTTCCAGCAAGGTCGATTGAGGAATGTCCAAATGTGTACGAATATATAAATAACAGCACATTCTGTTTTAAAGCACCTGAGTGTTGTTACTCTAGCTTAAATGATAACAAATGCAGTGAAGGAGCTGTCTCCAGGATCACTTTTATTGTAGCATCATAAATCAAGAAAGTTGCCAGGGTAGAGATGTGATAAATATAAGTATTTTAGTCACAGAGGAAGATCCCATCCAACCATCTCCCAGCTTTCCTCACATTTTCTGTCCCCATCAATCCATGTTCTTCTAAAGAGGTATTTTTTTGCCCAACATATATCTATTATTTCATGTAATCCAGGGAAGCTGCTAGCGATCACCGGCACCTTATTGTCAGCACCGGGGCTATGACAGTCTGCCACATGGTGGCACTGTCATGCTAATTTAGGTATGAACACAACAACAGCGGTTTCTTTGTTCAATTTACATTAACAATGACTAATACTTGCCTACCAAGAGATTCTTCTGGCTTTGGGGGCCTGGAATAGTCTGACTTGTCACACTTGTAGGAGTGTGAAGGTTAGTAGGTGTGTATGTACTGTCATTGGCAGCTGGCATGGGTTATGTGAGGTGCCATCTGTAGTGGTCTCACTACGAGAGCCCATGCACTTTTCCTTTTACAAATTAAGTACTGCGGGAGATTAAATTACATGCAGCTGATTCGTGTGGTCATTAGCGCGCAAATGATGTGGCGTATCTGTATGGTCAGGCACGCTGAAACGTGACCTATCAGTGTGGTCGGGTGCGCGCTGTGTCCCTTGTTCATTCCACACACCAGGGAATTCAATATCAAGTGGCCTGTCAATGCGGGCGGGCGCGTGCTGTGCCAGCCATTGGTAAACTGCCGTGAACATGCGCATAGCGCAGTGAGTCAGCTGTTAACGTTACGGTTAATCAGCTGTTAATTTTACACTTAGGCCGTGTAGTGAGCCACCCGGCTCCTACCGTACAATGTATCCACCTCAACTCCTTGGACCAGACGCGGAATGGGGAGTATAAAATAAAGGTGACGTCAGCGCTCGTGGCTGATGGCACGGACCCTGAAACTGAGTGGTCGTGTCTGTGATATTGTGCCAATTCAGGGTAGGCCCCAAAACCCCACTTGAGACCCCTGTCCCTAGGCCAGCCCCACATCACCCCCACGATTACACTGGTGACGAGGCGGATGAGGTGTACTCACCGCGTGCCTTCACAACGCAGGATCGGCGTTCATGGCACCTGTGTGGGGGAAGGCCGCAGGCCTGACGACCAGTGTGCTGAGGCCGTGAGGTGACTGAGAAGGTCGTGTGAGGAGCGGCAGCGACGTCGGTGAGGCGCTGTATTAAGTGGCCGCATCAGAAGGTGCGAGCGACGCCGCGTGTGCGTGTGGCCGCCTCACATCGTCGGAGGTTTGGGGAGTGCGCACAACAGCCAAAGCGGGCACCCGCAGAGCCGGAAGGCCTAGAGCCGAAGCGGGTAAGTCAGCGCACGTGTGTGCGTGCCGGGGGAGCAGCGGGAGTAGAAGCCCCGTGGGAGATCAGCAGAAGAGCACGCGGGGAGGCCTACAGAGTGTGGCAGAGTGAGTGTAGTGCCCCCCCCAGGACAGGCAACCCGGCTAAGCAAGGCGGCAGAAGGAGGGCTGAAAATACAGCCTACACCGGGAAAAGGAAGGAAGGCTGAGAAGGCACAAGGAGTCAAGGACAGGTCAGAGGGAGCAAGCACAAGTACGGCCAAGGAGTAGTCACGAGGGGACAGGAGAATGTCGGTCCAAGCGGAAGGGGGTGATCCAAGGCCTGGTGACATCGGCTCACGCATGTCCCTAACTGCACTACCACCGTTCAGCCAGCTGGCTGACCCGGCGACAACGGCGCCGCGTTGGCGAAAATGGATTGGGCAATTAGAGAATTATTTCATTGCTGCGCGGGAAACTGACGGCGCAGTGAAGCGGTCTACCATGCTGCATATGGGTGGGGATGAGTTATATGAGTTGTTCCAGGACTTACCAGACACTGGTGACAACTATGACTACGGAAAAGCAGTAAGAGCGCTCAATCGCTACTTCGACCCCCAGGTTAACCCAGATTATGAACATTTTAAATTGAGACAAGCCAAGCAAAAGGAAGAAGAATCGCTGGATATGTTTTTCGCACGCTTGCGGAAATTGGCAAGTTCATGCGTGGGTGTTGATAAGCAGTTCGAGATCCGAGTGCAACTAATACTAGGATGCAAATCGTCGGAACTGTGCAAACTAATCCTGCGTCAACCTGGAATATCTCTAGATGACATCCTGGTGCTGGGGAGATCGCACGAGTTGGCGGACGCCAGAGCCGGAGAGATGGAATCTGCACTGGCAAAACGGACAGCAGGGCATCAGCCGGTGCACCCAAGCAACATCAAAGAGGAGCGAGTGGATGCCATCCGCAAGGGTGCGGGCCGTGGTCGAGGGAGCCCGAACGAACGATCCGGAGGCTAAGGTTGCGGCAACTGTGGGCTAGAGAGACATCCACCGAGGGGATGCCCAGCACAGGGTAGGCAGTGTCGGAAATGCAACAAGTATGAACACTTCGCGAAGGTGTGCATGGGCGCAACCCGACCACCAGCCGGAGGAAGTAGGCAGAAGAGACCGGGGCCCATCAAACACGTGGTGCACGCGGCTGACGGCGTGGAGGAGGCCGAAAGCATGTGTCGCAGAATGAATGTCACAGAAGATGACAAGGAGGACGATGTATTTGTAATATCGTACACGGGGAGAACCAATGCCAGAAAGAGGCCTCCCCCGATGTGCTAGATCTGGATAGGAGAGAGCAACATCAGGGCACTGATAGACACCGGAGCCTCCGTCAACATCCTGGAAGCTGCTCAATATGACCGGCTTGTGCCAAAACCGCCACTTCTCAAAACGAATGCACAGATTTTCACCTATGGAGGAGATGTGCCCATCCCCCTCCAAGGGGTGATAGAAGCAGAAGTCACCCACGGAGACGCGGTGGCAGTAACAAGATTCCATGTGACCAGAGATAATGCCGGATCCCTGATCGGATGTCACACGGCAGAAGATCTGGGGTTGGTGATGTTTGCAAAACAAATTCAGCAGTCACATGCAGAAAGTGTAATGGAGGAATTTCCCCAACTGTTTCAGGGCCTGGGCTGCCTAAAAGGTGTGGAAGTAAAATTACACATAGATGAAACAATCAAACCAGTGGCGTTACAACACCGCCAAGTACCTTTTCATTTGAGACCGCTGGTAGAAGCCGAATTGGACCGCCTAGAGCGAGCCGAAGTGATCGAGAAGGTCTCTGGTCCCACCCCGTGGGTGTCCCCGCTCGTGATTGCCCCTAAACCCAAACAACCAGGGGCCATTTGTCTATGTGTGGACATGAGGCTGCCCAATAAAGCGATCAAACGTGCGCGCCATATAACACCCATCATTGATGAGATTGTGGCCGACATTAACGGCACCAAGTGGTTTTCAAAGGTCGATTTGAATTCTGGATATCACCAACTGATCCTGGAGGAAAAAAGCCGCTACATAACCACTTTTTCGACCCATGTGGGGCTGAGGAGGTTCAAGCGCCTCAGTTTTGGGGTGTCGTCAGCCGCGGAGGTCTTTCAAGACGCCATCAGGGAAGCACTGTCTGGACTAATGGGCATAATCAATGTGAGCGACGACATACTCATATTTTCAAACTAACTGGAGGAGCACCACGCACGTCTGAGGGCAACGTTGCAGAGGCTTGTGGAGCGTGGCCTAACTCTACACAAAGAAAAATGCGCTTTTTACACCAACGAGGTGGAGTTTTTTGGGTACCTGTTTTCGTCGCATGGCCTACAGGTGGACCCTGCAAAAGTGGAGGCGATCAGGGCCGCGGCAACACCACAGAGTCAAACCGAAGTGAGAAGCTTCTTAGGGATGGCCAATTACTGTGGCAGATTCATCCCGCACTTGGTCACCCTCTCAGAGCCCCTGAGAGCACTGACGAAGAAGGAAGCAAGGTGGCGATGGTCCCGGGCGGAAGCGCAGGCGTTCCTGGATATCAAGGGCGCACTCCTACAAGGGGCGACAGTGGCGTACTTCAAGCCCGGAAAGCCCACGGAACTGGTTGTAGACGCCAGCCCTGTAGGCCTGGGGGCGGTACTCTTGCAGCAAGACCAGACGGAAGAATGGGTACCGATCGATTATGCCAGTAGGGTCCTCACAGGGGTGGAGACGCGCTATGCCCAGATTGAAAGAGAGGCATTGGCGATCCGATGGGCCTGTCAACATTTTGATATTTACTTGTGCGGCCACCAGTTCAAGGTGATCACCGACCACAAACCACTCGTGCCCCTGTTCAGAGGCACGGCAAGAAGTGGGCCGCCAAGAACTGAACGGTGGGCGGTGCAGATTAACAATATGACTTCGAGGTCGTGTATCGGCCGGGGGTAAACAACCCGGCGGATTATCTGTCGAGACATCCGCCGCCCAGCGGCACTGATGCTCCCAAAGAAGTAGATGGGGGAACCGAGTCATTCATTAAACAGCTTGTGGAGATGGCCTATCCCAGAGCCCTGACGGGGAAGAAATCGCAGCTGCGACCCGCGAAGATGCATGCCTCTCGGCAGTAAAGGAGACACTTCACAATCATCAGTGGAAACCGTTCCTGATGGGGGCTGGAGGGATGACTGAAGAAGAGCGTGACGCCCGACAGGGAGTCTGGAGGTGCCGAGAGGAATTGAGTGAAAGCGGTGAGGGAGTAATCTTAAGAGGCACCAGAATAGTGATACCGTCCAAATTGTGGCAGAGAACGTTGGACCTTGCCCACCAAGGACACCAAGGAGTAGAGAAGACAAAAGCGCGCCTAAGGTCAAAGGTGTGGTTTCCGGGAATCGATCGTATGGTGGAGGAGAAAGTAAGAAGTTGCCATGCCTGCCTGATTACCGGAGCGGATTCGCCAGTTTTACCGGTGGTCACAGAAGAGCCCAGTACCACGCCCTGGACCCATTTAAGTATGGACTTCGGGATTTTTCCGGACGGGAGGCACACGGTGGTCATGTTGGACAGCTACTCGAAATTCCCGGTAGTAGAGTTAGTGGGTTCAACGTCCTTCAACACCCTCAAACCTGTGCTGGAAAAGACCTTCTCCCTGTTGGGAGTGCCGGAGGAAATACGCACCGATAACGGACCTCCGTTTCAGAGCCAAGACTTTTGGCAGTACATGGACCAATACAGCATGCGTCATCGGAAAATAACACCTCAATGGCCCCAAGCCAACGGTAACGTAGAAAGATTCATGAGGACAATCAATAAAGCACTCAGAATCGGGGTTGACCAGAAAGATGACCTGGATGGGTGCCTGCACCAGTTTTTGAGAGCCTACCGTCAGACACCTCACAGTACAACGGGCTGTGCTCCAAGTGATCTGTTGATGCAGAGAGCAGTCCGAGACGTGGTACCGTCGAGCAAGAAGTGGGTGCCCGGAGTGCTGGATAGCACAAGAGCTCAAGCCAAGCAACAGAGTAACAATGAACAGGCTAGCTGAAGAAGGAGAGCCCGCGACAATGCCATCAGAAGAGGGGATCGTGTCATAGTGAAGGATAGACATTCGGGCTGGAAGATTTGGATGCCTTTTGAAAAGGAACCGTGGGAGGTAGTCCGAGTGCAGGGGACTATGGTCACAGCCCGAAGAGGAGGGAGCCAAATTGCAAGGAACGCGTCATGGTTCAAGAGGGTGAGGTCACCCGTAAGGGACCCCGATGTAGCAGAAGAACCGAGGAAAATCCTCGACACGCCCCGGAGGGAGAATGATGCAGGGCGTGTGAGAGGGAGGACGATCGAGAGGCCCGAGAGGAGGACAGCGACATGGGTCTACCCCCAGAGGGGAATTCCAAAGCTGGTGAAGTCCCTGTCCCCAAGAGAGGAGGCCGCTACCATTTGAGAGCCAATCCCAGGCCCAGTCAGAGACTGAAGGACTTTGCATGCTAACAGCAAGAGTGGAGAGCTGTGACATCTCAATTCCTCGAGAACATTTATTATGTTAATTTGTTTTGTTGATTTTCTTATTTTAGTTTGTTGTTTGAACAAAAGTTGGTGGGATGGGATGTAGTGAGCCACCCGGCTCCTACCGTACAATGTATCCACCTCAACTCCCTGGACTGGGCGTAGACTGGGGAGTATAAAATAAAGGTGACGTCAGCGCTCGTGGCTGACGGCACGGACCCTGAAACTGAGTGGTTGTTTCTGTGATATTGTGCCAATTCAGGGTAGGCCCCAAAACCCCACTTAAGACCCCTCTCCGGTGGCCAGCCCCACATCACCCCCACGATTACAGGTCGCACTGCTAGTGTGATCAGCATACAAGCAAGTTTCAAAACAAAGTAAATATGTCCTCAACAGTCATTAAGGGAGTAGAAAAAACTCTGAACAACCGCAGCTCTCAAGACCTAGTGAAGCTCGCCAAAATGTCTTAATTCTCCTCGAGCGGGATGCCTATTGAGATCTTCCTCATCCCATCCTTCACCAGTGCAGCATCATAAACCAAGAAAGTTGTCAGCACATAGATGTGATAAATATAAGTATTTTATTCACAGAGGAAGATTACATCCAAACCTCTCCCAGCTTTCCCCACATCTTCTGTCCCAATCATTCCATATGACTTCATGACATTGTTAATGACATGTATAACATTCTATTTTCCTAAGTTCACAGATACCACACTTACCTTTCATACAGTGGTTAATTTTTGCTACTGGTGGCGGGAGGGGTGGCCGGCACATGTTTTTTTGCATCAGGCCTTTACAAGAGGAAGAGTGAAAAAGAAACAAAGTGGAAAGACGGAAATCCATCACAATGGGAGAAAGTAGCAACGTGCCAAGGGTGAGATACAGGGGAAGGGGTGCCTGGTAGTGGATTATAGAGGCATAGGCGGATTTAAGACTAGGCAGCAGGTCAAAAGTCGGAGGAACACACAGGTGGACGGCGTCCACCCACTATTTTCACAGGGTGAATGCCATCCACCCTGCCAAGAAGTTAGGCCCAACTGAGTAATGTGCTGAACTCGTCCTGCTGTAATTTCAAAACATCAGGACACTTTCAGCAGCGCCTGCACGTTGTCTGCTTTCCATCTGCAACAAGCAACAACGTGCAGGCGGGGATGGGGCTTTCTTATTTTAGACTCCTGGTGGGCCCATAACAAAGGCCGAATTTGAGGGGTCATCAGGCCTCCTTTTGTTCGAGTCTCTTGGCTGGGAGCAGTCAGGAGCCTCACACCTAGATGCAAATGCAGCAAAGGGGAAACAAAGGCTCACACCTTGTTAGCACTTCACATATACTGAAGAAAGGCAGCTTTTCTCTTTGTTAAGGCCCTGTTTAGGAGATATGCGTGCACTGTAAGCATGTCAGATGTGTTGGTCTTTCCCACTATTTACACAAAACAAATTGCATTTATATAGAGCTTATTTCCCCCGAGGAAGCGTTGAGATAATTTAAGTACCACTATTTTTTCTTGTATAGACCTACTAATCCCAATGCAGGGTATCAGAGTGCTTTACATCAGACATGCATATTACATATACAATAAATTATATACGTTTGTAAATGAATGTACAAGATGTGTTACATAAAACTGGGGGATTACAAGGTGTAGAATTCACATATCATCCTCCATAGCTCACTGTGCTATTATCCTTCCAATGCACTCAAACGTACACATGATAGACCTGCTAAACATATATTTAAGAGCTTAAGATTCAATGCCACTTCTTGTGATGCCACTTCCTGTAAAGTCATGGCTTGTGATGCCACTTCCGGTGATGTCAATTCCTGTGATGCCCTGTGTGATGTTATGCGCTGTGATGTCACGTGCTGTGATGTCACGCACTGTGATGTCATGTGACATGATGTCACACGAGGTGATGTCATGCACCGTGATGTCAATTGCAAACTGCCTAACTAGGTTAGTCCCCCCACTTATTTTTTAGGACTTGTGCCCTGCTAGGCAGCCTTAGTATGCAGCAGCTGATAGTTATTAGCCCTGGTTCCGCACTTCTGAGCATAACGCTAGGCGCTGACACTTATTCTTTTACAAGTTAAGCACTGCTTTCAAATAGACACAGCAGGGGAATTAAAAAGGAATGTAAGAGTACATAAAAGATTTCTACATTAGTTCTTCTTACATACTCCTAACACGCCTTTTTGAATTGACCCCAAAACATCTAAAATAGGAATAAAATGAAAATATTCAGGGAATCTTCTTATCCAAATAGTACAGACAGAAAGGACTGTGCCCTCTTTGCACTTTTAGCAATAGCGAGTTGGAAGTTTAATGGCAGATTCACGAAGGTATGTAAAAGCCCATAAAATAGTTTTCTTGTACTACTACTCATAAACACTTTTTTAAAATTGGCCACAAAGTGTTGGGTCCAGGGACATAAATTGGAATGTTTTAGTAATTGGAAATGTTAACATGAGAAAAAATGAAACTGATTTTTGATTTTTGCCAAAAAATAAGTAATTTACAAAAGACAAAGATAGGCAGTCCAAAAGAAGGACACGAAAATACCACTGTTTAAATATTCACAGAAAATGGTGACGTTGCACTTTCCCCTTATCCAGCTGCACGCTGAAGAAATGCAAGTGTGCTGTTTTGCAGAAGAGACAGTAATTATGGTGCCCCTGAATGTAGGCAAACATGATTGCAGAAGTAATCGCGGCCGCTCTATTATAACTAAAATAAAAGGATTTCATGGCTCAAAATAAATCTGTGCTGACCTACTGTACTTTTCAACATTATTAGTCAAAAGCACAGAAGATGATGCCGCTAACCCAGGTATTTTCATAATCAAGGCATATTTTAAAGGGAACTGACGCAGAATTTCAGAATACTTGCATTTTATAGGGAACATCTGCGCTTTGCAGATAAAACCCAATAACAGTTATTTACACAGAAGCATATGGTATGTTAACACTTGTGAAGGTGCTTTCTGAGTCAGTTCCATCAACAGCGACCAGAAATGTCAGAACGTGGCAATGCTTTTTGAGGTGTTACATTTTTCTCTTCACTGCAGACTTAGCAAAGCATGTATTCTCAAGGTGCGGTGTACAAATAAATGTTGCTTGAAAACGAACTTCGTTCTACCCTTGTTTAATTTATCATGAAAGTGTTTGCACTGTGCTGTTGCACAGCGAAACAACACCTGTGCTTTATATAAAGAATGAATAATTCCTGCCTGCAGGTAGCAGATTCGACTGGGAAATGTGCACCCATGAACTCAAAACTTGTAATTAATGCATAAGCGTTAGGCCAGGTAATAAGGACCTACAAACATACACGGAATATCAAACGGTTATGATAGTTTAATGCCAGCCAGTCTTAAATGCATATTTTCTGTAAAATCATCTATGTTAGGAAGATCAATCTCCAAACCAAGGCAAGTTCCAGACTCTGGCTAGACTGTAGGACTTGGTATTTGTTGCGAAACGAGCTTTGATGTTAGATGGAATACTCTTTTTAAAGCAGGTATCTATAGAGAGAGAACTTAGGAGCTGATTACGATGGCGGACGGTCTTCAGTCTGTCTGCCATCGTCACGGGGAGTGGGACCGCCCGCCTACAAGGCGGCGGTTCCACAGGTTGTATTACGATGCGGCCGCCACCACGGCGGTCGCAAGTGCCATACTTTACATTGCAGCTGGTGCTGCTGGCTGCAGCACCTGCCGCAATGTTAAAAAATGCACTTTTTATATTTCCCTGCACTACGTGGCAGGCACCATGCGGTGCCTGCCACATGGTGCAGGGAAATGTAGGGGGGCACCATAGGTGCCCCCCAAATCCAAAACTGAAGTGCCTGGGTTAAAGGGTGTCCTGCTACGGATCCCCAAAGTCCATCCCCCCCAGCCTTTCCATGGCAGGTGAACCGCCATGGAAAGGCTGGCGGGGATGGAGCATCGTAATCCCAACGGAGGTGCCTGGTAGGCACCGCCACCATATATAGGAGTACGCAGTCCTCCCCTGCACCAGCGGCTCAAGGAGCCCGTCGGATGCATGGCGGTCGGAGTTTACGAGGTGCAGAAAGAAGAAGAGATGTGCAGAAAGAGGCAAGAGAAGTGCAGGAAAAGAAAGAAAGGTGCAGAAAGAAGCAACAGAAATGCAGAAAGAGGCAAGAGAGGCGCAGAAAGAAGCAAGAGTGCTTTGCACACCATTAGTACCAATTTAACACCCACATTTAGCAATAAGTAACAGGTGACCATTCCAAGTTTGCAAAGGGCCTCCCACCACACTGTAACACTTGTCGCTGCATTTTTGGTAACGTTTGAGCCGTTTGAACTAGAAACAAGGTTTTTTTTGTTCAAATCTGTAGATTATGCAGCAGATGATGGATTATGTGGCAAATGCAGAAAATGTATAATTGTGCGAAAGTTGGTGCAGCCAACAGTCGCATAATTCCAGTGACCATGCTCATACCTCTGACAAGGTCCAGAAGTGCTCCTTAGTGGTTCCTTCTTTTTTTTGTCTCATTGAGTTTATAGTGTAGCTTCTATTGAAATGAGGAAGACTAAACCTGAGGTTACCACTCCACAACACAGACTACCATACCACATAATTACTCTCCATAACACATAATCCCACTCTACATAATTCCTATACACTAAATACCACATACTTTCTATCCACATAATTTCACTGCACAACATACCACATAATTCCACTACACACAACGTACATCCACTCAACCCCAAAAAACATTAGTAAAAAACTTTTACATTTACAATGCCAATAGCTCAAACTCTCGCAAATGCGAAACCTATTACATTGCAAATGCTTCTTTAACTAGTAGTCGCATTTGCAGAGTGGTGGAGAAAGGGTGCTGAGCCTCCGACCAGCACTCAGGAATTCCGCTGCGTAGGACTTACAGGAGGTTCCAGGAGGGCTTCTTGGCCCCCAAAGTCCCTCAGGAGTAAATTGGACTTCATCCCCCAACCCGTAGTGTGCCAGGAGGCGCGTTTGCAGAGTGGTAGAGAAAGGGGGGCGTGGCCTCCGAAGACCTCTTAGCAATCCCACTGTGTGGGACTTACTGGAGGTAACAGGAGGAGTAGTTGGCCCCCAAGGACATATTTGGGGGCCAACTACCCCTCCTATTACCTCCAGTAAGTCCCACACACAGCAGGATTGCTAAGTTCTCATAGCTGGCCACGTCCCCTTTGCCCACCACTCTGCAAACGCGCCTCCTGGCGTGCTCTTGGGTGGGGATTAAAGTCCCCTTCCCTGCTGGGGGTCCTTAGGGGCCAACTAGGCAACCTGATTCCTCCAGTAAGCCCTAGATAGTGGGATTGCTGAGAGGTGGACACAGGCCACGCCCCCTTTCTCCACCACTCTGCAAACACACCTCCTGGTGCGCTCTTGGTTGGGGGATGAAGTCCCCTTGCCTCCTGTGGATCCCTGGGGGCCAACTATCCCACCAGGTACCTCCAGTAAGCCCCACACAGCTGGATTGCTGAGAGTGGTCCGAGGCCACGCCCACTTTTTGCAACACTCTGCAAACGCGCCTCCAGGTGGTAGGGGGAACGGGAAGGGGCCGCGCGGCCCCCTCCCGAAGCCTATTATGGCCCCGGGGACCCCATCCCCCGGGGCATTGCCATATATATATATATATATATATATTTTTTTTTTTTTCAATCCAATAAGCTTTATTCGACAAATCATGTAATAAAATCATGTCACATTTGATACAAATTCATTTTCAGTCATAAAAACTTGGACACATTGTTTTTTTTAAAAATAGAGTAAAATGTTTAATATATGTACAACAAACAAGCATAGATTTAGGTAAAAACTGATTAAACAACAAGAACAATGCATTTGATAAAATATTGGATCATCAAACTCAGGGCATTAAAGGTTGGTGTATGATAAAAATAATTAGCGCACACATTACTTAATCAAGACAAAACTTCAGACATATGAGCCGGCCCTTTGTAAGTCAGGTAAAGTGGAGGGAACGTGATCTAATAGCCCACATCCAGCTCAAGTACTTGGCTACAGCTATTGCAATACACAGAAAGGTGTCATTACGCAGTATTCTCAGAGCGATGCTACATGTTCTAACGCCCAGAGTCCTACAGATTGGAGACAACCACCCTTTGCGTGGTGCGGTGTAGGCTGGGCACACAAATAGGACGTGGGCATAGGACTCTTCAGTCGTCTCACAGAAAGGGCATTTGCTATCTCCCAGGCTTGCCCATTTTGCCGTAAATGTTCTTAAAGGCAATACCCCCACTCTAAATTGGAAATACAACTTCCGGTCATGGGGTTTAGATATGATGTCCCAGTACTTCTCCAGGTTAGGCCATGGTTTGACTGCTAAATAAGCCCGCTGTCGCATCTGCTGTAGCTATTGTGGTGCACCAAATCCCAGTATCTTTCCTTTATACTCTCTTTTGAAGGGAATGGGGTGCTCGTTGGGTTTTCCCATAAGTTTAGCATACCCATATTTGTCAAAGATGCTCTTACTTCGCGTAACCAGCTGATCTTATGGAAGGAATCCGCCTTAATTATATCTCTAAGGCCTTCAGCATATGGTGACAATTCTGGTGTACTCCAGATTCTGCCCAGTACAGAATAGGACGCAGCCAGGCAAAGTCAGCAAGTACTTTACGGCCAAGGTTGTGTAGCAATGGTAATATCGGGGTACTTTGTGGGAGAGCGGTAATGTTACGCAGAAATCGGTTTTCAGCAATAGTGAGTTGTGACAAATTCTCAAAACCCCAAAGTTCAGCCCCATATAACACTGAACTCACCACTTTCATATTGTATATTTGTAAGACAGGGCTAACAGGCTTTGTCAGGGAAGCAATAAACTCATTTTGTAGGATTCCTGACAGCTGTCGGTGCTTCAAGGTAGCGGTATCTATCTGGCAACCCCATTGCATGTCTTTTTGCAGGGTCACCCCCAAATATGTGAAGGCGCTGACTTGTTCCAATGGTCGACTGTCTAAAAGTATACCTCTTTTAAATGCTCTGTGTGGATTAAAAGCCATAAACTTGGTTTTAGTTACGTTAATTTCTAAGCCCCGAGAGGTACAGAACTTCTCAAAAAGATGTAATGCTCACTGTAAACTGCTCGGGGTTTTGGAAATGATTAACGTATCATCGGCGAACATCAAAATGGGGAGTGTCAGCGCAATATAGTCCAATGGTGCTTCAGGTGATGTATGTCGCTTGACCTTAAGAATATCTTCTCTAATTACCGATCGAAAGCCCCTAATGTGCCGTATCCACTGTGTACATTTGTTACGAAGAGAGTCCTCATCTTCTCTAAATGTATTGCCTGTGCATTTTGGGATGTTAATCATGTATACGACATTTCTCATTCCTGATATGCTAGGGGTCTCTTGGGGCGCCCGCGGCCTGGTGGATCCTATTTGATCATGGTTAATTGGGAACAGAGGTGCCAGAGAGTAGTGTCTAGGATTCTGGTTTGTGGATCTTACTTTGGGTCCCCTGTCAGGTTGGGTGCATCCCCTGCTGGTGCAACTTGTTGAAGGATTCATATCAGGGTTGCTTACACCAATCGGGGCCTTGGTATAACTGCGGGTGTCTGTCTGGCTGTTACGGCTCGTGTTCCCTGATAGACTTGGGCTACTTCGGGGCTGTTCTCTCAGCAGGATTTTTACCTGCTGAATAACTGAGTGGGCCTTGCTTAGGGAATCAGCTAGGTTACAGACGGAGACCTTAGGACTCTGGATTTCGTTCATTATATCAATTAGCTGTATGGCCACTGGACTTTGTGGTGGATCTACAGGGGACCTGTTGAGTTGCCTGGTATTAGTGCCTATCCCTCTTTCAATATGATTTGCCTCACCTGATGCAACTGGGTCCTCAACGGTGTAGGTCTTATTACTCACTGAGGCCTCCCTATGATCTCGGAACCTTGCAATTAGGGGGGTAATCGCTGCCTCTGGTTGCTCTATCAAAGTGTCAAATCTATTTGAGCAAGGAAAGGCGTCCAGAGCATCTGATACAGAGTAAATGGGGGAACCAACTAAGGTAGGACTCACAAGATGTGGGCTCAGGGAATCAGGGGGACCGGACCTATTAGCTGGCTTTTTAAACATGTCGGAAATTCGCCTGTGGGAGGACACATTTCCCCCAACCTGCTTGGTACTACTATCTACTGTGACATCGCTTTGGGTGGGGTCTAGTAGGACCTCGCATTCGGTCAATAGATTATCTATTCTGTCCATTACCCCCTCTCCTGCTTCTTGTGTCACTACCAAGCTTTTCCTTTTGCCCCTCTTCAACTTCTTCTTTCTTCCCTCACCCATATCGCCCTCACAGGTTTTCCTTTTGCCCATTTACGCCAGATGACAACGGTAAAACAAGGGAACAAAGTGACGTAAATTAGTCCAGGATTACATCAACGATGGACAGTCCCTTAAATGTTCATTTGAGCAGTCATGTCCTTAATTCCAATGAACTCACTATATATACACTATATAAACATACGCGTAAAGATTAAAAAGAGGACTATACCAGTTTAAGTGCTGTAGGCCAGTGGCTGCTGCCCCAGGTGATGCGGCAACTACGAGCGGCAGCAGGGTCCGTGTGTCATCTAGGCTAGGCAGGTCAGAGCCAAGGGGGGTGGACCTGCCCTGTCTCTTCCTGTCGCTGATGGGCGCGGACGGGCCCGCCCTTGGCCCAGGCTTCGCCCATGTGCGTCCCGCGCTGCGGGAGTCTGCAGTAGTTTTTAAAGCACCTCCTGGCGCAAAGTGATGATGTAGGCGGCTACTGCCCGTGAAGAGTGCTGATACCGGTAGTCTTGCCCCCCGGTCTCTGGTCCGGTGTGGTTCCAACGAAGCTGGCAGCAAGAATGCGTCCCGTGCTGTGGGAGTTTTTAAAGTGCCTTCTGGTGCAAAGTGATGACGCAGGCGGCTACTGGCCGTGTAGAGTGCTGGTACCGGTAGTCTTGCCCCCCGGTTTCTGGTCCGGCGTGGTTCCAACGAAGCTAGCAGCAAGAACGCGTCCCGCGCTGTGGGAGCCTGCGGGAGTTATTAAAGCGCCTCCTGGCACAAAGTGATGACGTAGGCAGCTGCTGGCCGTGAAGAGTGCTAGTACCGCGTGGCCCCCCTCCCATCATGTCTGAAGCGGTGGTGGTACCTGGGGCCGGGGGTCTGCTACAGACCCCCTATTTAATTTTGCGAATGCCCCGGTAAGGTGGTGGCCCCCGGGGCAGTGTGGTGGGAAACAGGAGCCCCCCCACACTTCTTTAATTGTATTGGAGCCCCGGGGAGGTGGTGGTCACCGGGGCAGTGTTGGGGGGCATGAGCCCCCCACACTCATTTCTTTCAATTGACGCTCGGGGGGGTGGTGGTCCCTGGGGCTGCGGGGGGCCCACGAGGCCCCCGCACATAATTACAGTAATGCCCCGGGAAGGTGGAGGTCCTCGGGGCAGCATGGGGGCAGGAGCCCCCCTATGCATTTTTTAAGAAAAGCCCCGGGGAGGTGGTGGTCCCCAGGGCTGCGGGGGGCCGCGTGCCCCCGCACATTAATAACAAAGCCCCGGGGAGGTGGCAGTTCCCGGGGCTGCGTAGACCCCCGTGGGCCCCCACCTGATTATTAAACATTGCCCCCGGGACTTGACCCACCCAGGGGCTCATTAAAACGAAGCGCAGGAGCCCACGCTTCATTTTTTTTAAATTTTTCCGGTCGGATTCGCACACCCAGCGCAAATCCCTCAGAAAATATTTTTTTTTAAATGCTTTTTTGGGCCCTGGGGGTCCCTGTGGGACCCTCTGAGCAGGCCTAGAGGGCCAGGGTGTTTCTACCCGGCCCCCCTTTCTTTTTTTTATTGTTTTCTTCACCTTTTTTCTTGTGACTCAGTTGAACCGAGTCACAAGATGGCTGCCAACACTTCTTGGTTTGGAGTGTTGACAGCCAATGAAAAAGAAGATCGTGATCGGCAAGGTTCGCGGATCCACCACAGTCACCAGATATCGATATTTTTAATTTTTAAATTTCTCAGTAACTACTTTTACACCATTTAAAGCAAAGAGTGCACTCTGGACCAGGAGCTACCTCTCTGCCAAATTTGGTGTAATTCCATTCAGCAGTTCGGGCTGTAGCCGCGACAAATGTTCCTATGGAAATTAACATGGAGAAAACGTGTTTTGGACCTCCCTTTTTCTCATCCCCCGCTTGACGAATCACCCTGAAACTTTCAAGACAGGAGCTGACCGGAGAGCCCTATTAGTTTTGAAATTTTCGCGAAGATTCGTCAAACGGCGCCAAAGATATTGGCAAATCAAAAAACGCTTTTCCTATGGAAACTAGGTTCAAACTATAACTACCTACTGGCGATCGCCAGTAGGTAATATGTATATATATATATATATATATATATATATATATATATACATATATATATTATCTACTGGCGGTCGCCAGTAGATAGTTATAGTTAGGACCTATTTTTCATAGGAAATTCACAACATTCTATTTCCCATAACTTTGGCGCCGGTTGACGAATCTTCAGGAAATTTTCAAAACTCGTGGGGCGCTCCGGTCCACTCCTATCCTGAAAGTTTCGGGGTGATTCGGCAAGCAGGTGCCGAGAAAAAAGGGGGGTCCCAAAACGGGTTTTCCCCATGCAATTTTCCATAGGAAACTTTAGACACGGCTACAGCCCGAACTGCTGAACGGAATTACACCAAATTTGGCAAAGAGGTAGTTCTTGGTTCAGAAAGAACCCTTTTTGTTAAATGGTGTAAATCCGTTCAGTAGTTGCTGAGAAAATCAAAAGTAAAAACACATATATATCTATGGCCGCGGAGGATCCGCGCACCCTCCCGACCACGAGCTGTATGCTAATTGGCTGCCAACACTCCAAACCAGGAAGTGTTGGCGGCCATCTTGTGCCTCGGTAGAACCGAGGCACAAGAAAAGAGAAAAACTGTCGTGAAAAAAAAGGAAAGGGGGCAGGGTAGAAACACCCTGACCCCCTAGGCCTGCTCAGGGGGTCCCACAAGGACCGCCAGGGCCCAAACAAGCATTTTTTATTTTTTTTTTAAATCGGCAAAATGTGCGCCGGATGCGCGGATCCGGTCGCAAAACGGAAAAAAATTAAGTGCGGACTCCCGCGCTTCGTTACTAATTAGCCCCCGGGTGGGCCAAGTCCCGGGGGCAGTGAAAAAAAAGTGTGGGGGGGGCCCAATCCCCCCCACACTGCCCCAGGGACCGCCACCCCCCGGGGCTTGTTTTTTTAAAGTTTGGGGGGCCTCTAAGGCCCCCCCAAGCCTCGGGGAGCGCCACCACCCGGAGCTTCCATTAATTATAATAGCGGGGGCACACTGCCCCTCCGCAGCCCTGGGGACCGCCACCCCACGGGGCACTAAAAATGTAAATTTGGGGGTCCGTTACGGACCCCCGAGCCCCGGGGACCACCACCTCCCCAGGGCTGTGCACACGAAGGGAGGGGGCCGCCCGGCCCCCCTCCTGGAGCCCTTGATGGCCCTGGGGACCGCCACCCCCAGGGCTGGCTCCTGCAGTGTCCCGGGGTGCCCACCCCTGGGACACTGTAGTTTGCTATGGCAGGGCGGGAGCCTCGCGGCTCCCGCCCTGCCATAGCAAACTGCTTTGGTTTTTGGAAGAGAGAGCAGGAAACCTGCTCTCTCTTCCAAAAACCAAAGACGATTGATTTTCCACACGGGGAGCTGCATCTTAGCAGCTCCCCATGTGGAAAAGCAATACCGGCTCCCGAGGGACGCGGGGAGCCGGCGGGACTGTGGGGGTATTGGGGACCCCCCCACGGTCCCCAACGGAGAGGGCCAGCCCCGGGGGATGGGGTCCCCGGGGCTAAAAGTGGCCCGGGAGGGGGGCCGCGCGGCCCCCTTCCACAAAATTTACATTAAAAAAAAATTAATTTAAAAAACAAAGGCCGGCCCCAGGGGATGGGGTCCCCGGGGCCATAAGTGGCCTGAGGAGGGGGGCAATGCAGCCCCCCTCCAAAACATTAAAAAAAAAAAAAAAGGCCATGCCCCATGGGATGGGGTCCCCGGGGCCGATTAAGGCCTCGGGAGGGGGGCCACGCGGCCCCCTTCCAAATTTTATTTAAAAAAATAAATAAATGGGGGCAGGCCTTGGGGAATGGGGTCCCCAGGGCCAATAAATTAGAAAAAGAAGGGGGGCCACACAGCCCCCTTCTTAAAAAAAAAAAAAAAAAAGACCGGCATCGCGCCGGAGGCCATGCCCCCTCCTTGCAGCACTCTGCAAACGCGCCCCCTGGCGCGTTTGCAGGTGGGGAACAAATTCCCCTTGAATACTGGGGGTCCCTGGGGGCCAACTAGCCCACCAGGAACCTCCAGTATGCGCCAGGGGGCTGCGTTGCAGAGAGGTGTTCTGAGGCCACGCCCCTTTTTACACCTCTCTGCAACGCAGCTCTGTGGCGCTTAATGGAGGTAGCTGGTGGGCTAGTTGCACCCCAGGGACCCTCTGTATTAAAGGGGAGTTAATCCCCCAACTTAAAACGCGCCACGGGGCGCGTTTGCACAGTGGTGAAGGGAGGGGCGGGGCCTGAGGTGACATGTGTGCAAACACACCCTGTGGCACATTTTAAGTTGGGGGATTAACTCCCTTGAATCCTGAGGGTCCCTGGGGTGTAACTAGCCCACCAGCTACCTCCATTAAGCGCCACAGAGCTGCGTTGCAGAGAGGTGTAAAAGGGCGTGGCCTCTGACCACCTCTCTGCAACGCAGGCCTGTGGCGCTTACTGGAAGTACCTGGTGGGCTAGTTGGGCCCCAGGGACCCTCAGGATTCAAGGTAACCTAATACCCCAACTTAAATCGCGCCACAGGGCGCGTTTACACAGTGGTGAAGGGAGGGCGGGGCCTCAGGTGACATGTGTGCAAACACGCCCTGTGGCGCGTTTTAAGTTGGGGAATTAATTCCCTTGAATCCTGAGGGACCCTGGGGGCCAACTAGCCCACCAGGTACCTCCAGTGCGCGCCACAGGGCTGCGTTGCAGAGAGGTGGTCCAGGCCACGCCCCTTTTTACACCTTTGTGCAATGCAGCTCTGTGGCACTTACTGGAGGTACCTAGTGGGCTTGTTGGACCCCAGGGACCCTCAGGATTCAAGGGGACTTAATCTCCCAACTTAAAACGGCCACAGGGCTTGTTTGCACACATGTCACCTCAGGCCCCCCCTCCCTTCACCACTGTGCAAACGCACCCCGGGGCGCGTTTTAAGAGGAAGTTTTAATCCCCTTGCCCTATTATGTACTAGGGCCTTACAGAGGAGGTCATGCTAATCACAGGGGTACCCCAACGCGTAATGTTCCCTAGTGTATGTAGGTGTTTTCACTGTATTCTAAGTGTCTTTTAGCATAGCACTGGCTCTAGGCCTGGTTAGTCCGAGTCAGTTACCACCAGTACCCGTCTGAAAAAGTTGTGGGCACAGGATGATTTTGCAACAAGGCTTCTTTCTGCTCCTCTGTTGGTTCTTTCTGCACATGTCTTGCTTCTTCCTGCTCTTTTCTTCGTCTTTGTGGACTTCTGTTGCTTCTTTCTGTGCGTTTTTTCTTCTTTCTTCACATGTCCTACCTCTGTAGGCATAGTTAGAAACTATCATTTAAAAAACCTTTGAAATTCACTTAAAAAACCATAGGTTTCAGGCACGTTATAGTTAGAAATTAGCATTTAAAAAACCTTTGAAATTCACAGAAAAAACCATAGGTTTCAGACACCTTAGTGTTAGAAATTAGCATTTAAAAAACCTTTGAAATTCACTGAAAAAACCATAGGTTTCAGGCACGTTATAGTTAGAAATTAGCATTTTAAAAACCTTAGAAATTCACTGAAAAAACCATAGGTTTTAGGGACAGTTATAGTTAGTTGGACATTTCACTAGTACAAAACCATAGAAATTCCCCCGTTATAGTTAGTTCAGCTAACTATAACTCACGCCCCCGCAATGCACTGCTGATGACGTCACATATTACATCACTCATGACATGGTCAGTGACATCACTGATGACATCACTGATGACATCTCAAATGACATCACTGATGACATCACTGATGACATCATCCATGTGATAATTTCATGCATCTTCTCACACCCTAATATAACTTTTGATACACCCACTGTAAATTACAGACTGCCATTCTCAAAACCATAGACACTCCAACACCAATAACTACATACACACTCACTGATTCTTAGGTCTACACACACATCCACTCACTCACCCGTACAGTCACTCATACTTACGGTCACTCAGTACAGGACTATCATATGTACTCATACACCTATATAGACACTCAGACACCGTCACTCATCCATAGAGGAACTCACACACCTACTCAGTCATGCAAATAATTAATCACACTGCCATTTAGTCACCTATATAGTTATACACACACCAGCTCACTTACTCATACAAATACTAGCACATTCTTACGCTCTTATACAATCACTGATACAAGTACACACTCATCCATACACACACTCTCACTTATACCCATTTATATACTCCAACACACATATATACTGCCTTTCACATATGTAGTTAGTCACACATGTACCACTGAGATATACATTCACTCACTAACACACCCATACACACACTCACCCACCCATACAGTCCATCACAGATGCACTCTTGAAACCATGCACCCAGTGAATCACCCACTCACACATCTATGCACAGAGTCACACACACCCCACCCACACAAACACTCAGGCACCCATACAGATACTCAGACAACCAATCAATAACCCATGTAGACACTCATGTAGCTATTCGCAAACCCATGCAGCCGCTTACACACCAACAGACAGACGGATACAGACATTCAACAGTTTAGTCACTAACCCATGCATTCAGTAAGATACGTTTAATCACTCACTTATAGAGTCAGTCACGCACCTACTAAATCATCCATTCAGACACTTATACACCCACTCATTCTTCAATACGCCTTTCCCTATATATATTAAACATATTTAAACTTTACAGAAACACACAGTCACTGGATGATGTCATCAGTGATGTCATTTGAGATGTCATCAGTGATGTCATCAGTGATGTCACTGACCATGTCATGAGTGATGTAATATGTGACGTCATCAGCAGTGCATTGCGGGGGCACGAGTTATAGTTAGCTGAACTAACTATAACGGGGGAATTTCTATGGTTTTGTACGAGTGAAATGTCCAACTAACTATAACTGTCCCTAAAACCTATGGTTTTTTCAGTGAATTTCTAAGGTTTTTTAAATGCTAATTTCTAACTATAACGTGCCTGAAACCTATGGTTTTTTCAGTGAATATATATATATATGCGTATATATATATTATAGATATATATGCGTATATAAATGCGTATATATATATATATATATATATATTCGCTGAAAAAATATACATGTTCACTGAAAAAAACAAAGGTTACAGGGACGTTATAGTTAGGAAATACAATTTAAAAAACCTTAGAAATTCACTGAAAAAAACAAAGGTTACATGGGCGTTATAGTTAGGCTGACATTTCACTCATACAAAATCAGAGAAATTCAGCAGCTATAGCAATGCACTGCTTATGACGTCACATATTACATCACTCATGACATGGTCAGTGACATCACTGATAGCATCGCTGATGACATCTCAAATGACATCATCCAGTGTTTCTGAGTGTTTTTTAAAATGTTTATGAGTGTTAAAGATTTATACAAAGGTGTAGTGATGAATCAGTGGGTGTATGGGTGCCTGTATGGATGATTCAGTGGGTGCGTGACTGACTGTATAAGTAAGTGATTAGGTGTCTGAGTGAATGTATGGGTGAGTGACTAGGTTGTGTGAATGTCTGTATCAGTCTGCCAGTTGTGTCTAAGTGGCTGTATGGGTTGGTGAGTGTGTACATGATTAGCTGTATGGGTGATTGATTGGTTGTCTGAGTACCTGTATGGGTGCATGAATGTCTGTGTGGGTGGGTGAGGGGGTGTGTGATTGCCTGCATGGATGAGTGAGTGGGTGAGTCAGTGGCTGTATGGGTTAGTGAGTATATCTGTATGGGCAACTGAGTGTGTGCATGGCTGTGTCAGTGAGTGCATGGATGTGTCAGCGGTATATGGGTGAGTAACTGCATATGTGAAAGGTAGTATAGGTGAGTGTTGGAATATATGAGTGAATATATGTGAGAGAGTGATTGTGAGAATGGCTGTATGGGTGAGTGTGTGCTTGTGTCACTGACTGTATAGGTGAGTGAGTATGTGTTAGTATCTGTATGAATAAGTGAGTAGGTGTGTATATAACTGTATAGGTGAGTAAGTGGCTCTGTGATTGACTCTATGGGTAAGTGAGTAGGTGTGTGAGTAGCTCTATGAGTGACTGACAGAGTTTGAGTAGCTGTATGTATGTATGAGTGTATATGTCAGTGGTTGTATTAGTGAGTGAGTTGGTTATGAGTGGCTGTATAGGTGTGTGAGTGGATGTGTGTGTAGAGCTATGAATCAGTAAGTGGATGTGTAAGTACTGGTATGGGCGTTTTACTGGTGTTGAGAATGGCAGTGTGGAAGTTGGAGTTGGTATATTACAGGTTATGTTGGGGTGTGAGTGGGTGCGTCAGAGATTCTATTGATTATGTCATCAGTAATGTCATCAGTGATGTCATCAGTGATGTCACTGACCATGTCATGAGTGATGTAATATGTGAGGTCATAAGCAGTGCATTGCAGGGGCTTGAGTTACAGGTAGCTCAGCTAACTATAACTGCTGAATTTCTCTGGTTTTGTACGAGTGAAATATCAGCCTAACTATAACATCCCTGTAGCCTTTGGTTTTATCAGTGAATTTCTAAGGTTTTTTAACTAGCAGCTTCGTTTGCACAGTGGTGGAGAAAGGGGCTGCACAACATGTTTTAAACCTCCCTTTTCTCTACCAGTTTAGAGGCAGAGCTCTCAATGCCAGGCTTCAGGAAAAATGAAAGGCTGACTCCCGTCATGCTACTCTACTGAGTGTCAGCATCCTTCTAGAGACCTCAATGAGTGTGTCAGTGCCTTTTTAATGGGAAAGATGGAACATGTACAGAAGCCTATAGCTACTAGAGTACCTCTGTTTCACACTGCATGCTCTCTAACTGTGTGTAAAAGAAACTGCATGGGTCACTTTCTGCTCATTATACAAGGCACCCGGGTATGAAGCTGTGTGTTCAAGTGCTTCCATGAGGTCTGCCTAGCTAAGAGATCCGTGCTTCTGAAACTGAATGCTGAAGTAGCTCTGACAAGATTTGTGCAGGAATATAATGGACTTTATAGTTTTTAAGTTAGGGTCATCAGCTGCACCACACATGTCAGACTCCACGTAGAAGTGCGGACATATCTGAGGCATGGTAGCAGGCAGACATGCAAACTTGACTGAGTATGCTTTCAGTTTAAACCACACACATCACTATTTACGAACTAGTTGCAGTGTATATTTGCTGAGAGTTATATGGACTCGGATACAAGCTAATACATGTGGAAACATCTTTTAAAGCTCACTTTTCTTTACCAGTTCATTAGACAGGCAGAGCTTGCAATGCCAGGCCTAAGCGAAAATGAAAGGCCGACTCCTGTCATGCCAGACTTGTGAATCTCAGCATCTTTCCAAAGACCTTAATGAGTGTGTCAGTGCCTTTTAGGGGGTGATATGACAAATATAAAATTGCTTTTAAGTACTAGATTACCTCTGTCTCACACCACATGCTCTTCAAATGTGTGTAGCAGAAGCTGCATGGATCACTTTACCTCAATATACAGGGCAGCCAGGTATGAAGCTGTGTGTTCAAGTGCTTCCATCTAACTAACAGATCACTGCCTTTGGAACTGAATTCTGATGTAGCTGTGATAAAATCTGTACAGGGGTACGATAGACTAAATATTTTTTAAGTTAGAGTCATGAGCTGCACCACACATGTCAGACTAAACGTAGAAGTGCAGACATACCTAACACATGCTATCAGTCAGACATTCAAATTTGACACAGTACACTTTCAGTTTAAAGCAGACACCTCACGATGCACGATCTACTTTATGTGCCATTGCAGAGACTTATATGTACTAGGATAAAGGTTAATACATCTAGCAACATGTTTTAAAGCTCACTTTTCTCTACCAGTTTCATTAGACAGGCAGACCTAACAATGCCAGGCCTAACCCAAAATGAAAGGGCGACTCCTGTTGTGCCACTCTTGTGAGTATCAGCTTCTTTCTAGAGACCTCAATGAGTGTGCCAGTGCGTCTTTAGGGGAAGGATGACACATGTAAAGAAGCCTATAGATACTAGATTACCTCTGTTTCACAATGCATGCTCTCTAAATGTGTGTAGTAGAAGCTGCATGCATCACTTGCTTTTCATTATACAAGGCAGCCACATGTGAAGCTGTGTTTTCAAGTGCTTCTGTGACTCCTGCCTAGCTAAGAGATCTGTGCTTCTGGAACTGAATGCTGAAGTAGCACTAACAAGATTTGTGCGAGGGTATGATAAACTGTAATGTTTTTAAGTTAGGGTGATCAGCTACACCACATATGACAGATTACACATAGACGTGCAGACATACCTAAGACATGATAGGAGTCAGACAGTCAAACTTGATACAGTATGCTTTCAGTTTAAACAACACACCTCACTATGTACAACCTACTTGCAGTGTACCTTTACAGAAACTTATATGGGCTAGGATACATGTTAATACATGTTGACAACATCTTTAAAAGCTAACTTTTCTTAACCAGTTTCATTAGAGATGCAGAGCTCGCAATGCCGGGCCTAACCCAAAATGAAAGGCAGATTCATGTCATGCCAGTCTGAGTTAGGCTCATCAGCTGCACCACACATGTCAGACAACACGTACAAGTAGAGACATACCCGAAACATGGTAGCAGTCAGACATTCAAACTTGAGAGAGTACGCTTTCAGTTTAAAGCACACACCTCTCTATCTACGGCCTTCTTGCAGTGAACCTTTGCAGAGACTTATATGGACTCACATAGAGGTTAATACATCTGGCAACATGTTTTAGACCTCACTTTTCTCTACCACTTTCATTAGAGAGGCAGATCTTGCAATGCCAGTCTTAAGCCAAAATGAAAGGCTGAATCCCGTCATGCCACTCTCCTGAGTGTCAGCATCTTTCTAGAGACCTCAATGAGTGTGTCAGTGCCTTTTTAGGGGCAAGATTACACATGTAAAGAAGCCTTTAGGTACTGGACTACCTTCGTTTCACACCGCATGCTCTCTAAATGTGTGTAGAAGAACCTGCATGGGTCACTTTCTGCTCATTATGCAGGGCAGCTGAGTATGAAGCTATTTATTCAAGTGCTTCCATGAGGTCTACTGAGCAAACAGATCTGTGCTTCTGGGACTGAAAGGTGAAGTAGCTCTGACAATATTTGCCCAGGGGAATGATAGACTGTATAGTTTTTAAGTTAGGGTCATCATCTGCGGCAGACGTGTCAGACTACATGTACAAGTAGTTACATACCCGAGACATGGTAGCAGTCAGACATTCAAACTTGAGAGAGTACGCTTTCATTTCATTTTAAAGCACACACCTCACTATCTACGCATTCTTGCAGTGTACCTTTGCAGAGAGTTATATGGACTCGGATAGAGGTTAATACATCTGGCAACATTTTTTAAACCTCACTTTTCTGTACCAGTTTCATTAGAGAGGCACAGCTCTCAATGAAAGACCTAAACCAAAATGAAAGGCTGACTCCCGTCATGCTACTCTTCTGACTGTCAGCATCTTTCTAGAGACCTCAATGAGTGTGTCATTGCCTTTTTAGGGGTTAGATGATACATGTAAAGAAGCCTATAGGTACTAGACTACCTCTGTTTCACACCGCATGCTCTCTAAATGTGTGTAGAAGAAGCTGCATGGGTCACTTTCTGCTCATTATACAGGGCAGCCAGGTATAAAGCTCTGTGTTCAAGTGCTTCTGTGTCGCCTGCCTAGCTAAGAGATCTGTGCTTATAGGACTGAATGCTGAAGTACCTCTGACCATATTTGTCCAGGGGAATGATAGACTGTATCGTTTTTAAGATAAGGTCATCAGCTTCAGCACACGTTTCAGACTACACATACAAGTAGAGACATACCTGAGACATGGTAGCAGTCAGACATTCAAACTTGATAGAGTACGCTTTCAGTATAAAGCACACACCTCTCTATCTACAGCATTCTTGCAGTGTACCTTTGCAGAGACTTATATGGGCTCGGATAGAGGTTAATACATCTGGCAACATGCTTTAAACCTCACTTTTTTCTATCAGTTTCATTAGGGAGGCATAGCTAGCAATGCCAGTCCTCAGCCAAAATGAAAGGCCAACTCCCGTCATGCCACTCTTTCTATAGACTTCAATGAGTGTGTCAGTGCCTTTTTAGGGACTAGATGACACATGTAAAGAAGTCTATAAGTACTACATTACCTCTGTTTCACACCACATGCTCTCTAAATGTGTGTAGAAGAAACTGCATGGGTCACTTTCTGTTCATTATACAGGGTAGCAAGGTAAGAAACTGTGTATTCAAGTGCTTCCACAAGGTCTGCCTAGCTAAGAGATCTGTGCTTCTGTGACTGAATGCTGAAGTAGCTTTTTTGTATTCGATTTCTATATTTAAGAGGAGTTTGGAGTGTTTATTTAAGAAATGAGGAAAGTAAGACCGAATGTGTGTTGCGACATGCCTCTGGATAGTGCTTAAATGATACCCCATCAAAGTTGGAACACACAAATCAGCTGTTCTGTCGGTTGGCACGGCATGAGACTTGGTTTCTCATCCAATTACATCTCACACTATTTTAATCTATTACACAACATGTGCAATATTTACACCTGCGTATGCTTTCACAAGCTGTTTACCAGCTCGGCATGCTAAAAAAACAGCAAGAAGCCTTTTGCTCAGGAACAGCACATTTGAACACTGTGGGTTTAAAAGGTATATCATGTTCTTACCACTCATCAAATGTCCCAAATGGCACTGATGTTAAAAAATAGACCTTTTCATCGGCTTCAAAAATACAATGAACGTTTGTAGGCCTAGCGTTAGCCAAGACTTTTTGTTTTCCTAAAATAATATGCATAATCTACTCACTTGCAGGGGTTTCCATCTGGCCCTCATCAGTCACTAGTCTGTTGTTGTATCATTATATTTTTCTTTTGCCTACTACAGCATTCAGCATAGGGCAATCTGCTGGTTCACAAAGAGCACATCAACTCACAAAGTACTTCCCTCCAGTTCAAGAGGCTGCTCTGGCAATGTGTGCATTTTCAGGCCAAAGAAATATTTTGAGGTTCTAGTAATTGCCCCATCAATAAATATTACAAAAACCATAATAAAACACATTAAGCATTGACAAAGCCAAAAGGCTAAGCATCAATTCAAAAGCAATTGGCTTTGTCAATGTGTGCTTCATCACCATTCTAAGTATAAATCATTGACGTGGTTGTACCACTGCTTCTGTTACCGGTTGCAATTGACACCCTTGTCCAGTCCACAGAACGCTACACACAACAGAAGGAACAGGCTTTGGTGTGGGGCACATTAGCACTTCATACTAGTGGCCTTTCCATAACGCGCACAAAATCTGCATTTTAGACATGGTTTAGTCTCTCTGTGTGTGTGTGGATACATTCTGCAATTGGATCAAGCATACATTTTAGGCACAGCACGCTGCACACAACAAAAGGAACAGGCTTCGGTGTGGGGTACATTAGCAGATCTTTCACAATCTATCACCAGTGTGGTTTACTGCGCACGACAAGTCACTTTTGCACTCTTTGCTGCTAGCTGTCGTAGGTGTGCACGTACATAATTCCTACCAGATTCCTTATCTACAGTTTCCATTTCTAACTCAAAGGCAGTTTTCGAGACAGCAGTGATAACATCCCCAAACAAACCTGTGTTTTTTGTGCAGACATAATTCAACAACAAACCACATAATTGTACTCAACAACACTATTACATAGTACACCATATACATTCTATCCACACCACATAACTCAATATCATACAAGAAAATTCAACAGCACACCACATAATTAAGCTCCACTACATAACACTGCACAACACAACATACCATTCCACATATTTACACTCCATGATACACAATCCCACTCCACATAATTACAATATAATCAATACCACATAATTGCTATCCACAGAATTTGACAGAACACTATACCACATAATTCCACTACACAAACCCTCTCCACACCACACAAAGCCACACCACACAATGCCACACCTAACCATTCCAGACCAACACACATTATTACACTACACACCACATACATCCACTCCACTCCATAACATATAGGTAAAGCACATTTACAACACCAATAGCTCTAACTCTCATTTTACTTTATTTTCTAAAGCACATGCTTTTGTCTTAGGGGCCGGCATCAATTACAAATCATGCATTATATCCTGTTTGGGGGTCACTTTGTAGGCCTTATCTGTTAGTTTTTTTAAACTTAATATATTTTGTTATTTGGAAAAAATGTAAAAGTTTCAATAAAAAGCACAAAAAACAACATTTAACATTTATAGCTACAATTGGTGTGTGGGAGGGGGGTTAGTGCATTTTTAAACTTTACAAACATTATATATTTTTACACACACAATTGCACAGTTCCACATCACACAAATAAACTCAACATGTTTCAAATAGACACCACATAATTCAACAAGAAACCACATGATGCAAATCAACAACACAATTACATAAAACACCATAGACATATAATCCACACCACATTATTCAACATCACACCACAAAATTACAACAGCACACCACATAATAAAACTCCAATACATAACACTCCACAACACAAAGTACCATACCACATAATTACTCTCCATAACACACAACCCCGCTCCACATAATTCCTATACACTAAATACCACAACATTTCTATCCACATAATTCAACTGCACAACATACCACATAAATCCATTACACACCACATACATCCACTCCACTCCAAAACACATAAAAAAATGTACATTTACAATGCAAATAGCTCTAACTCTCGCAAATGTGAGACCCATTGCATTGCAAATACTTGTTTAACTAGTAGTCGTCTTTGCAGAGTCATGGAGAAAGGGGGCTGGGCCTCCAACCAGCTATCAGGAATCCCGCTGTGTAGGGATTACAGGAGGTACCAGGAGGGCTTCTTGGCCCCCAAGGTCCCTCAGAAGTAAAGTAGACTTCATCCCCCAACCAGTAGTGCACCACGAGCCGCATTTGCAGAGAGGTGGAGAAAGGGGGCATGGCCTCCGAAGACCTCTTAGCAATCCTGCTGTGTGGGACTTATTGGAGATAACAAGAGGGGTAGTTGGCCCCCAAGGACGTTCTTAGGGACCAACTAGGAATCCTATTGCCTCCAGTAAGTCCCATATAGCCGGATTGTTGAGACCTGATAGCAGGTCACGCCCCCTTTCTCCACCACTCTGCAAACGCACCCCCTGGCGCACTACTAGTAGGAGGATGAAGTCCCCTTGGCTATTGAGGGTCGTTGGGGGCCAACTACCCCTCCTGTTACCTCCAGCAAGTCCCACACAGTTGCTTTGCTGAGAGGTTTTCAGTGGCCATGCCCCCTTTCTCCTCCACTCTGCAAACGCACCTCCTAGCGCTCAACTATTTGGGAGATGAAGTCCCCTTGTGTCTTGAGGGTCCTTGGGGGCCAACTAGCCCTCCTTTTAATGCCAGTAAGGCCCACACAGCTGGATTGCTGAGAGGTGGTCAGAGGCCATGCCCCCTTCATCCACCACTCTGCAAACGACCCTCCTGGCACAAACACATATATATATATATAGATAAACAGAGGTTCCCACCAGCGAGGACGAACTTGGTCGGAACAGTTTAAAGTGAAGTAACCCGGAGTTGAGTACTTGTAGCTCACTGGAGAGCTTAATTGGACAATATTTGGTGATAAAATTGGCAGAATCCACTGGAGGATATTTAATTTGGTCGTGGCAAAACTACGAGTCCCAAAATGCTATTGTGAATTGGAGCCCACCTGGGGGCGTAACCTATTAAAGGAATGAAAAAAGCACTCGTTTTTCCACGTTTATCTGCCATTTTACACTGTCAGGAGCCCGTGAGCAAGGAGCAGGAGCTCCGAAACGCGTAGGGCTGATGATTTTATCGAGTGCTGAGATGTCCGGTTCCAACAATAAATGAACACTGCTTCAAGGTGTAGTGTTCGTCTGTTCTTTCAAGTTCGTCCTCGCTGGTGGGAACCTCTGTTTATCTATAATTATCCGGCCTGTCCCGGTCGGGAGGACTGAACTACCACGGAATGTGTGGGCTGCTGCGCACGGACTGTCCGTGTTTGCATTTGCAGGTCGGAACAGTTTAAAGTGAAGTAACCCGGAGTCGAGTACTTGTAGCTCACTGGAGAGCTTAATTGGACAATATTTGGTGATAAAATTGGCAGAATCCACTAGAGGATATTTAATTTGGTCGTGGCAAAACTACGAGTCCCAAAATGCTATTGTGAATTGGAGCCCACCTGGGGGCATAACCTATTAAAGGAATGAAAAAAGCACTCGTTTTTCCACGTTTATCTGCCATTTTACACTGTCAGGAGCCCGTGAGCAAGGAGCAGGAGCTCCGAAACGCGTAGGGCTGATGATTTTATCGAGTGCTGAGATGTCCGGTTCCAACAATAAATGAACACTGCTTCAAGGTGTAGTGTTCGTCTGTTCTTTCAAGTTCGTCCTCGCTGGTGGGAACCTCTGTTTATCTATAATTATCCGGCCTGTCCCGGTCGGGAGGACTGAACTACCACGGAATGTGTGGGCTGCTGCGCACGGACTGTCCGTGTTTGCATTTGCAGGTCGGAACAGTTTAAAGTGAAGTAACCCGGAGTCGAGTACTTGTAGCTCACTGGAGAGCTTCATTGGACAATATTTGGTGATAAAATTGGCAGAATCCACTGGAGGATATTTAATTTGGTCGTGGCAAAACTACGAGTCCCAAAATGCTATTGTGAATTGGAGCCCACCTGGGGGCGTAACCTATTAAAGGAATGAAAAAAGCACTCGTTTTTCCACGTTTATCTGCCATTTTACACTGTCAGGAGCCCGTGAGCAAGGAGCAGGAGCTCCAAAACGCGTAGGGCTGATGATTTTATCGAGTGCTGAGATGTCCGGTTCCAACAATAAATGAACACTGCTTCAAGGTGTAGTGTTCGTCTGTTCTTTCAAGTTCGTCCTCGCTGGTGGGAACCTCTGTTTATCTATATATATATATATATATATATATATATATATATATATATATATATATATATCAAAGTTCCTCTGTTACCACTCTCTGCACAGAAGCCAGCACTCACGGGGGATCATTGCAGGAAACTTTATTGCTGTAAGCAACAAAACAAATGCGTTTCGGCGTAGCGCCTTCGTCAGTGTTACTGAAGTACGCGCCGCAGCAGTGTTTAAAAAAAAGACATTTAACATGGTCATAAAAAGAGGACTATCATACCAATACAGCCCTTGTCTATGGGCGCCATGATGGTCTAGTCAATATAGCGTTACTTGTCATTCTTTTGACACACAACTTTGTAGATGATTTTGCATCATATAGTATTGCCATGATATATATCACATTTCCGTATATCGGTTTGGCTAACACAAAATAATAATTTTTCGTATATGCATCAATGTTATTAGACATTATTTCGCCGTGTATCGGCTTGAGTTTCCATAATATATACATTCATATAGCAAATCATCATTGACCATCAGCTATTTTTCGAGATAAAAAGAAAGTCCTAATCTTAAGATATAATGCTTTCACTGACATCATCTTAACAAAACACGTTATTCAGCCGTGTATCGGCTTTACTCGTGACCAACATTCAAAGATGTACTGCCAATTCCTCCCCACTATTTAGACCCTTTGGAAATTTCGTTTGAAGATCTATTATATAGCGGGACTCTAATCTCCGTAGTTTCTGGATCCTGTCTCCACCCCGTGGGTTAATGTCTACAGTGTCCAAACCAAAATATTCCACTAAATCCCTATTGCTGTTATGTTTCAATGCGAAGTGTCTCGCTACTGGGTAGGAATCATCTTTCTTCACAATAGCCCGCATATGCTCCAAAATGCGAACCTTAACTGGATGGATGGTGCTACCTATATATCTTAGCCCACAGGGGCATACTAGGCAGTAAACCACATGTGAGGTATTGCACGTAATGAATTTGGATATTCTTTTACATTTCCTAATATCCGGAATCTCATAGTCTAGTACCCGCTTGCTTTTACTGCAGGCTTTACACTTCCCACATGGGAAAAACCCTCTCATGTCTTTGATGGTACCTCTTTTCTGAGCATCTTTGCCCATGTGGCTTTGCACTAGTGTATCTCGTATAGATCTAGCTTTTTTGAAAGTTAGCTTTGGAAACCTGGGCACGTCATGGCCAATTACTACATCCGTTTTAAGGATGTGCCAATTTTTTCTTAAAATGCTTCATAATACATTTGCCTGATCTGAATATGTTGTAATCATCCTAAATTTATTTTCAAGAGTATCTTTCTTCGAGTTTTTTCGCTTCTTCCCTTCCATGATTTCTACTTTCGGAATGGCCCTAACTTTATTTAAAGTACTCTTCAAAAGCTGGTGATCATACCCTCTTTTGCTGAACCTTGATATACACTCTTGGGCTGCTGCTTCAAAATCATTGTTTCTTGTGCTATTCCTCTTGAGTCTCAATAACTCGCCATATGGGATGCTTTGTATTAACTTGGGTGGATGGCTGCTCCGAGCATGCAGGGTCGAATTACCCGCAGTGGGTTTCCTATAGAATGCTGTATTAATCTTATCATCTGCTATGAATACCCTCAGGTCGAGGTAGCTCACTGCCACTGAGCTAACCTCTCCAGAGAACCTTAAATTCAGTGTATTATCATTGAGAATTTTGATATACACTTGAGCAGAAATTGCATCACCTCTCCAGATTAAAAATAGATCATCAATATATCTATGCCAAGCTATGACTTCCCCTTGACCTTTCTCTCCTTGGTACACCCTGGGCCCCCGCTCCTCCCTCCAGCCCACGAAAAGATTCGCGTAGCTGGGGGCGAAGCAAGTGCCCATGGCCGTACCGGAGATTTGTCTATAGTAGTCATCTTTAAAGAGAAAAATGTTGTTTGTCAAACAGAATTCTATAAATTCTAGCAACATCAGATTATGCTCGGCAAATTTTAATGGACGTTGATTTAAGTAAAACTGTACAGCTTTAAGTCCATTAGAGTGATCTATACAGGTGTATAGGCTGGTAATGTCCAATACCATTAGATGATATGATGTATCCCATCTTATTTTGGCAATCTGTTTGATGAAATCATTTGTATCTTTCACATAGGAAGTCAATTGTGATACCCAAGGGAATAGAAAATGGTCTATGAACAGTGACAGATGTTCAGTTACACTTCTTGTTTGGAAATGATGGGTCTCCCTGGAGGGCGTTGGCTGTCCTTGTGCAATTTCGGAATATGGTAGAAGGTTGGGGTAACGGGGTTCAGATTTCGAAGAAACAGATATTCTTCCATCCCCAAAATCACTTATCATACCATTTCTTGATAAGAGAATGATAATCCATGATTGTTTGATTGTACTTCTCCTTTGATGATTTTTCATAATTCTTATGATCTGAGAGTTGTTTTAAAGCTTCGCTGCAGTATTGTTCCTTAGTGAGGAGCACAACGTTACCACCTTTATCTGATGTTTTGCAGACTAGTGTAGTGTCCATTTGCAAAGTTTTCAATGCATCTCGTTGTTCTTTTGTAATGTTGTTCTTCTTGTTCATTGACAATCCTTTTCTTCTGAGTTGTAATAGATCATTAGCTACTGCCTCTGAGAAGACATCAATGGCATCTAAAGGCATTTGAGGGACAAACTGTGATGTGGGTTTGAAGGGGCTTTCGATCATTTGTTGTTCAATGCCCAGGTTTTTCGACCTTTGTGCAACATCCGCTGCATTTATCTGGTTACCATCCCCCGAACGTAAGCTTTCCAGCAATTCTAATGCCTCTAGATCGCTCACCTGTATGGCATCACTCTCATCCGTCAGTTGTCTAACGTTTTTTATTTTAGAAGTTGGCTTGGTCTTGAAGAACTTATGCAATTTCAATTTACGAGTAAACTTGAAAAGGTCAATCCTTGTTTGGGTATACTCCAAGGCGTTGTTAGGGCAAAAGGTGAGTCCAAGTTTTAAAACTTCTTCCTCTGTGGTTGTGAGGACCCTTGGTGTCAGATTTACCACCGTCAAGTTCTCTGTTTCCGTTACCACCTCTTGCCTCGCCTGCTGCGAGTTGTTCGTGGGGAGGTTTTTCCTTTTCCGGTACCTCCCGCCCCTTCGCATTTTTCTGCGGTGCTTTCCGGTGGTTTGCTCTTTCCACCCCTCAGCCATGTTTGGCGTATGAGTTGAAACTCCTCGTGAAAAGGTGTCTTTTTTCCTTTCGTGCCTGAAGAACTTGGATTCTCATCACTCGAATGTTCGACTTCTGTCGCTTCTGATTCCGAAGTCTCCACTCTCTCCTCTGTCACTTTGTTCGATCTCAGGGACAGTTCTTTTCTAGGGCCGTCAAATTTCTTCGTAAAGGTTAATAACCTGCCTTGCAGATAGTCTCTCTCGTCCCTTTCAAATTTCTCTTGTTTACGTTGTTTGATTTTTATTTCATACTTCATTCGTCATTTTTTCAATTGCTCTCTCAAATCTTGCAGTTTGGATTTGTCATCCTCTTTATCCAGTTCTTCCTCCATCTCTTTGATTTCCTTAAGTGCTTTATCTCTATCGCTCCACGCGAATTTGACCAGGATAGCCAACATTCCCTGACTCGACTGAGCAGTACATTGCCTGTATCCTGTCCTTCAATAAGATGCCCCGCTGCTAACCAGGCAGATCTGCGGCGACTTGCAAATACGAGACGCCGGTTGAATTGAGGGCTCATTATTGAAGGACAGGATACAGGCAATGTTTCCAGTGTTTTCACCTCACATCAACCCATTGGGGTAAGAAATTTTGTTATTCAGGAGTCATGACAGCACCAACAATGGTATGATTTCGTGTGGACTGCAAGTACCAGGAGGCAATGTTGCACACGCCCACTGGGGCGGTACTTGTGAAAAGTAAAGGTGTTCCACAACGCAGCTGCCGTGACTTTATTTTAGCCAGTGAACAAGGAAAAAGAGATGACCGAAACGCGCTTGGCTCTTTTAAAAATGATTTGAGGTGCGATGCTGTTACTCTGCAGTCGTCAATAAACAGGAGTTCACCCTCAATGAGTGGCGTATTCATGCTGGGGTAACCCTTTGTTTTGGATATATATATATATATATATATATCAACGCTCCAGTTTCACAAAAGAAACGCTGCACTCACGGGGCCTCTTTAGGATGCTTTAATACAAGGACGCGTTTCGGCGTTCTGCCTTCCTCAGCTTGTTTCAAAGTACAGTGCAACCTGTCATGATGGCATTTTTAAACAGGTAAATGTACTCCCATTGGATGTCGCAGCTTAACATCAAAAGAGGACTAAAATCACTCGGAACAAATGTTCTGATGTATTCTGGGATATTGAGTTCAGGAATGGTGTTTCCCATCCTCTTCGAAGTGTGCTGCTGATTTGTACTTTGAAACAAGCTGAGGAAGGCAGAACGCCGAAACGCGTCCTTGTATTAAAGCATCCTAAAGAGGCCCCGTGAGTGCAGCGTTTCTTTTGTGAAACTGGAGCGTTGAGATTTTAGGGACCCACCTCCCTATTGCTGCACCCGTCTGCAAGAGTGCATATATTGCCCCAGGTGGACTGTGGAGCTGACATTTACATGGCAATTGCACCACCAATGAGGATTCTGAGCACCGCCGCCGACCGACGTCGACAGCCATCATTGCTGTTGGAGACCTGGCCATCCGACCGGCTCCTGCGCCGAGTGCTGTGAGACCTCGTGGTTGGACGAGGGGCCCCCAAAGGTGTGGTGATTAACAGTGCAATCCGGGATTATTTTTTAAATCAGCAGCACACTTCGAAGAGGATGGGAAACACCATTCCTGAACTCAATATCCCAGAATACATCAGAACATTTGTTCCGAGTGATTTTAGTCCTCTTTTGATGTTAAGCTGCGACATCCAATGGGAGTACATTTACCTGTTTAAAAATGCCATCTTGACAGGTTGCACTGTACTTTGAAACAAGCTGAGGAAGGCAGAACGCCGAAACGCGTCCTTGTATTAAAGCATCCTAAAGAGGCCCCGTGAGTGCAGCGTTTCTTTTGTGAAACTGGAGCGTTGAGATTTATAGGGACCCACCTCCCTATTGCTGCACCCGTCTGCAAGAGTGCATATATTGCCCCAGGTGGACTGTGGAGCTGATATATATATATATATATATATATATATATATATATATATATATATATATATATATATATATATATATATATATATATATATATATATTACCTACTGGCGGTCGCCAGTAGATAGTTATAGTTAGGACCTATTTTCCATAGGAAATCTGCAACATTCTATTTGAAATAACTCTTGCGTCGGTTGACGAATCTTCGCGAAATTTTCAAACTTTATGGCCCGCTCCGGTCCGCTCCTACCCTGAAAGTTTTGGGGTGATTCGTCAAGCGGGGGCCGAGAAAAAAGGGGGCTCCAAAACGTGTTTTCCCCATTCATTTTCCCATAGGAAACTTTAGCCACGGCTACAGCCCGAACTGCTGAACGGAATTACACAAAATTTGGCAAAGAGGTATTTCTTGGTTCAGAAAGAACCCTTTTTGTTAAATGGTGTAAATCCGTTCAGTAGTTGCGGAGAAATTAAATAAATAAGAGTCAAAAAATCAATTTCCCATGGGAAACTTTATGCAAGGCTACAGCCCGAACTGCTGAACGGAATTACACCAAATTTGGCAAAGAGGTAGTTCTTGGTTCAGAAAGAACCCTTTTGTTAAATGGTGTAAATCCGTTCAGTAGTTGCAGAGAAAATCAAAAGTAAAAACACATATATATCTGGGCGGAGCCTAACCACACATGTCATCGTGAGATCTGATTGGCTGTCAGCACTTCATCCTGGAATTGCTGGCAGCCATCTTGGGACCAATATAAATGATAGTACCCCATTGAAATGCATTGTAGTGAATCGAAGATTTTGAGGGTTACCAAAAGGAGAACTATAAAGGGTGATAACAGACTTTAGTTACATTAGAATTCATTTGTTGATGGTACCATACTAATTTCAGGAATTGTGGTGTGTTCTAAGGTGATTTTACCCTGTGAAAAACCTTCTGCTGGGATATCATGAATCATGTTTGAGAGAAAACTATTTTCACATGCTTGTCCCATACAGTTTTGGAAGGTGCTCCAGAAGCTAAAATGAGAGCATATTTTCTGTAAATTCACATTATCTTTCTCAGTCATGTGAGAATGAAGTCTGACATTCTCAGTAAAACATGTACATCCAACAATGGCAGAGACTGTCAGTTGATTCCTTTGTGTTCTACTGCAGCTTCCCATAGTGTTCTAAAGAACAACTAGAGTGCTAACAGCCTTACTTATGACAAAAGTATGGCACACCTGAAGCCATCTTGATTGGAATAAACTGGTAACACTTAAAACATTTAATTTAAAAAGGAACAAAATGATGGGGTTCATTTTGTCATAGAAATTATGGTTAGTGCTGTAGAAAGAAAAATTAGGACAGGTTTCAAGTGTGATCTCAAATATCTTCCTGTTATATTTCAACAGGAGCAGCCTGTCAGTTGATGCCTTTGTGTTCTACTGCAGCTTCCCAGAGTGTTCTAAAGAACAACTAGAGCGCTAACAGTCTTACTTATGACAAAAGTATGGCACACCTGAAGCCATCTTGATTGGAATAAACTGATAACACTTAAAACATTTAATTTAAAAAGGAACAAAATGAGGGGGTTCATTTTGCCATAGAAATTATGGTTAGTGCTGTAGAAAGAAAAATTAGGACATGTTTTAAGTGAGATCTCAAATATCTTCCTGTTATATTTCAACAGGAGCAGCCTGTCAGTTAATGCCTTTGTGTTCTACTGCAGCTTCCCATAGTGTTCTAAAGAACAACTAGAGTGCTAACAGCCTTACTTATGACAAAAGTATGGCACACCTGAAGCCATCTTGATTGGAATAAACTGGTAACACTTAAAACATTTAATTTAAAAAGGAACAAAATGAGGGGGTTCATTTTGCCATAGAAATTATGGTTAGTGCTGCGAAAAAGAAAATTTAGGGCATGTTTTAAGTGAGATCTCAAATCCTCTTCTATTTCATTAGAAAATTCTGACATGCAGACTGAAACAATCACTTTCAATACCAGCAGTAGACTTCCAGTTAACTCCTTGGTGAGCAGTAGCTTTACTACAGTGATCTAATGAACAACTAGAGTGCTAACATTCTGAATTTATGGCAAATGTGTGACACATCTGAATGCCTTCTTGATGGAATCAAAGTAAAAAACTGAAAGCATTTCCTACTGAGGAGACTGTAGTAAATGAGGAAATTAGGAAACTTCATAACAAATAAGTCTCCCAAGATGGCCACCAGAGAAAAAAGAGCCCAAATGTAGCACAAATATCACCCAGAGGTAGCCCACGTATAGCCCAATGACAGAAGTGTGCAAAACACTTTTTATTTTTGTTTTTTTGCAGTTTTATATAGTGCAGACTGGTCAGGTATTGGAGTGCTTTACATGAGCATTGGTTACATCACACAAAGACAAATTCATGTTGGTTGACCCTACACTACCCAAACACCACTGCACTACCCTAAACCCTAAAACACTACCCCCAGCACGACCCCCTTCACTACCCAAACACAACTGCACTACCCTAAACTCAAAAACACTACCCCCAGCACGACCCCTACACTACCCAAACACCACTGCACTACCCTAAACCCTAAATCTACCCCCTACACTACACAAATACCACTGCACTACCCTAAACCTAAAACACTAGAACCCAGCACGACCCCCTACAGTACACAAACACCACTGCACTACCCTAAACCCTAAAACACTACCCATTACACAAACACCATTGCACTACCCTAAACCCTAAAACACTACCCCCAGCATGACCCCCTACACTACACAAACACCACTGCACTACCCTAAACCCTAAAACACTACCCCAGCACGACCCCCTACACTACCCAAACACCACTGCACTACCCTAAACCCTAAAACACTACCCCCAGCACGACTCCCTACACTACACAAACACCACTGGACTACCCTAAACCCTAAAACACTAGCCCCAGCACGACTCCCTACACTACCTAAACACCACTGCACTACACTAAACCCTAAATATACCCCCAGCATGACCTCCCACACTACACAAACACCACTGCACTACCCTAAACCCTAAAACACTACCCCCAGCACGACCCCCTACACTACCCAAACACCACTGCACTACCCTAAACCCTAAAACACTAACCCCAGCACGACCCCCTACACTACCCAAACACCACTGCACTACCCTATACCCTAAAACACGACCCCGTACACTACACAAACACAACTGCACTACCCTAAACCCTAAAACACTACCCACAGCATGACCCCCTACACTACACAAACACCACTGCACTACCCTAAACCCTAAACCACTACCCCCTACACTACACAAACACCACTGCCCTACCCTAAACCCTAAAAGGCAACCCCCAGCATGACCCCCTACACTACACAAACACCACTGCACTACCCTAAACCCCCTACACTATACAAACACCACTGCATTACTCTAAACCCTAAAACACTACCCCCAGCACGACCCCCTCACAACACAAACACCACTGCACTACCCTAAACCCTAAATCGACCCCCAGCACGACCCCCTATACTACCCAAACACCACTGCCATACCCTAAAACACTACCCCCAGCATGAATCCCTACACTACCCAAACACCACTGCACTACCCTAAACCTTAAAACACTACCCCCAGCACTACCCCCTACACTACACAAACACCACTGCACTACCCTAAACCCTAAAACACTACCCCAGCACTACCCCCTACACTACCCAAACACCACTGCACTAACATAAACCCTAAAACACTACCCCCAGCACAACCCCTACACTACACAAACACCACTGCACTACCCTAAACCCTAAAACACTACCCCCAGCACGACTCCCTACACTACCCAAACACCACTGCACTACCCTAAACCCTAAATCTACCCCCAGCACGACCCCTACACTACCCAAACACCACTGCACTACCCTAAACCATAAAACACTACCCCCAGCATGATCCCCTACACTACACAAACACCACTGCACTACCCTAAACCCTAAAACACCACCACCAGCATGACCCCCTACACTACTCAAACACCACTGCACTACCCTAAACCCTAAAACACTAACCCAGCACGACCCCCTACACTACCCATACACCACTGCACTACCCTAAAGCCTAAAACACTACCCCCAGCACGACCCCCTACACTACTGCACTACCCTAAACCCTAAAACACTACCCCAGCACGACCCCCTACACTACCCAAACACCACTGCACTACCCTAAACCCTAAAACACTACCCCCAGCACGACCCCCTACACCACCCAAACACCACTGCACTACCCTAAACCCTAGAAAAGAAACCCCACCCCATGCCCAATCCCCCTTACCTCTCACTCCTCGTGGTTCCTCTCTCCTCGTGGTTCCTGCTTCACGTCGTCTCTGAGGGGCGGTGCACGTCGTTGTGAGGAAACGGAACAGCCTCTGTTTCCTTACAACGACATGGATCAGTCTACATGTTTTTAGAACGCATGGTCATTTACCATACATACCTTTACAACAAAATTCGTTGTAAAGACATGCGTGGTAAATGACCATGCGTTCTAAAAATGCGTAGTAATGACTTTCGTGATGTACAACGCATGCGTGGTAATGCATGCGTTGTAATGGTATCGCAAAGTAAAAAAGTCGTTGTAACGGCTGTTTACCGATCGAAGCTGGCCCCTGTTCTTCAGTGAGACGTTTATTTGATTAATTAGGAGGAAGGAATGTGTTTTTTTTACCGAAAAGTGCATTCCCGGCTGTTGTATTGTGAAAGTGTCCGCGTGGCCTGGTTTCACTTCCGGTGAGAGAGTGGAAGAGTCTGTTTGGAGCTAAAGGAGTTCTGTTGTTGGACGGGGCCGGCGCGACATGTCATAGAAAACATAGCTAATGGAAAGCGTCCTCCCTGAAGTGTGGAGCAGTGCCATGAGAGGTCAACGAGTGTGCGTCCCACCGCAGTATGACCGTACCGCGTGACCCATGTGCCACCTCCAGGGTACGGGAGGCAGAAGCGGCATCGCAGGTCCTCTTGAAGACCGTTGTAGCACTAATTCTACATTTTGGTACTAGGGCATTTTAACTTTGTTGTTCCTGCCAGATACAAAGAGAAGATCCTGTGTTATTCAGTGCCCTCGTTACCTTTTTTGTGGGTTGTGGTGCTTGTCACTCGCTGCCCCGCCGGTGCACACGACTGGGCACCCCACCTCGTGTGCCATCTGCAGGGCCTCTGCCCTCGGATCACTGGTTTCGGTTTCTGGAGTGGCAACATAAACAGTTGCTCCCAAAGGACTAGCCTGAACACTTAGGTGAATATCCCCTGCACCAGCATTCCACGGAAATTCTTTCCTAGCTCTCCCACGTCAACGAGGACGTCATAATAGCACGGCTCCGCTCGCGACACCGTATGACGTCATCGGAGCCATAAGAGAACCTCGTCGGCATGCTGACGTCAGTTCCACCCATTTTTTCCGTGCCACCGAGGCAAACAGGGGACCGAGACATTTTCACATGTATACATAGTATAATAAATATATATATATTCACTGAAAAAACCATAGGTTTCAGGCACGTTATAGTTAGAAATTAGCATTTAAAAAACCTTAGAAATTCACTAAAAAAACCATAGGTTTCAGGCACGTTATAGTTAGAAATTAGCATTTAAAAAACCTTAGAAATTAATTGAAAAAACCATAGGTTTCAGGGGCGTTATAGTTAGTTGGACATTTCACTCGTACAAAACCATAGAAATTCCCCCGTTATAGTTAGTTCAGCTAACTATAATTCGCGCGCCCGCAATGCACTGCTGATGACGTCACATATTACATCACTCATGACATGGCCAGTGACATCACTCATGACATCACTGATGACATCTCAAATGAAATCACTGATCACATCACTGATGACATCATCCTTGTGATAGAGTGGCAGACCTCCTCTCACCCTAATATAACCTTTGATACACACACTCAAAAATACAAACTAACATTTTCAAAACAATGGACATACCAATACCAGTTACAACACACCTATTCAGTAATTCCAAGATCTACACACACATCCACTCATTCACCAACAGTCCCTATACAGTCACTCATACATGTACTCACTCATCATATGTACTCATACACCTATACATCCTGTTACACACCGCCACTCATCCATAGAGTTACTCACACACATAGTCACACATGCAAACAAAGTATCAAACATCCATTTACTTGCATATACAGTTATACACACACTACCACACTTACTTCTACAGAAACTTACACATACTTACTCTCTTAAACAATCACTTATAGAAACACCTACTTATTTGTACAGGAACTCTTCCAATCTCTCACTCTCACATATACTTACTTATATACACCAATACTCACATATACTAGTTTAAAACATATGTAGTTACTCATAAAGACACTATTGAGACAGTCATTCACTCACTAACACACCCATACACATACTCATCCACCTATACAGTCCTGCACACATGCTGTCTTCAACACATACAAACAGCGAGTCACTCATTCATGCATCTATGCACTCAGTAATACCCCCCACCGAACCATACAGACACTCAGACACTCATACTGATACTCAAAAAACCAACTAATAACCCATATAGACACTCATGTAGCTACTCACCAACCCATGCAGCCACTTATACACAAAGTGAGAGACTGATACAGATATTTTCATATTTAAACATTACTCACTAACCCATGTATTCACTAAGATACACTTAGTCAGTTATACAATCAATTTTACAAAACAAAATCATCCATTTAGACACTTATATACCCATTTATTCTTCCATCGACCTTGAGATATACATATATAAAACATATTTAATTTTCAGAAAAACACACATTCACTGGATGATGTCATCAGTGATGTCATCAGTGATGTCATTTGAGATGTCATCAGTGATGTCATGAGTGATGTCACTGACCATGTCATGAGTGATGTAATATGTGACGTCATCAGCAGTGCATTGCGGGCGCACGAGTTATAGTTAGCTGAACTAACTATAACGGGGAATTTCTATATATATATATATCGTCCAAACACTCTGCATAACACAGTGTGGCGCACACTCGAGTGGGATGTATGAAGGTTACTTTATTGTAGTCCCGTAGCTGAACAAACGCGTTTCGGCCATGACGGCCTTCGTCAATATATATATTCACTGAAAAACCCAAAGGTTACAGAAACGTTATAATTAGGCTCAGATTTCACTCATACAAAACCAGTGAAATTCAGCAGTCATAGTTACCTGAGCTAACTATACCTTACGCTCCAGCAATGCACTACTTATGACTTCACATATTACATCACTGATGACATTGTCAGTGACATCACTGATGACATCTCAAATTACATCACTGATGACATCATCAAGTTAGTGTAAGTGTTTTTAAGAGTTTATGGGTGTTAAACATATATACTATGAATACACTTGGGGGCTAGAGGAGATTTAAGGACCTGCGTGAACCAACTCCCCACCAAATTAATGTTACACAAAAAAAGGGGCCACGGGTCCGAAACAAGAGGAGGATATTAAACTGTCTGGACGTGCTCGACTATACACAGACTAGGGGTTTCCCTTTTCAGGACGGTTCCCCTCACACACCAGAGGTGTCATGCTTCATCATAGGGGAGCCTCCTCACATGATAGACCTAGTCTTCACGTGGGCTACAACCCCTCTCTACGAGGGAGGAGCTCAGGGATGTTTTTATTGAGTAAGGCTGGGTGTACTAAACCCTATGTGGTGTGGAAAGGATAAATGGAGTGCAGTGCTGTGATGTGAAAGTTAAAACTAGCTAGCGGGTTTAGCTATAAGTAACTTTATTCGGCTACCCGATGCCAGGATTAAAACCAGTGAGAAACTTAAAACACAAATGCCAAAATTAGAGACAGATGTGTCATTCGACCAACATGTTTCAGCCAGAGAGACCTAGATAGTGTCGCGGCCTTCTTCAGGGTCAGATTGTACGCTACTGCAATTCAATAAATAATACTCCGTGAAAAAACATGTGAAAAAACACGTGAGTAACACGGGAACAGGACGTGTGCCGCTCCTTTCCTTGGTTTCCAGCCACAACTTTGGTGGTTATGGTGCACGTACCATATGGCTAATATGCCGGGACAGACGGAGTGAACTCAGCAACCGACAGTAGTTGCATCCAGAATATACTGAACAATAATATCACTGGTTCAGTATTTTACTATTGATTTACTCACGTGTTTTTTCACATGTTTTTTCACGGAGTATTATTTATTGAATTGCAGTAGCGTACAATCTGACCCTGTAGAAGGCCGCGACACTATCTAGGTCTCTCTGGCTGAAACATGTTGGTCGAATGACACATCTGTCTCTTAAGTTTCTCACAGGTTTTAATCCTGGCATCGGGTAGCCGAATAAAGTTACTTATAGCTAAACCCGCTAGCTAGTTTTAACTTTCACATCACAGCACTGCACTCTATTTATCCTTTTCCACACCACATAGGGGTTTAGTACACCCAGCCTTACTCAATAAAAACATCCCTGAGCTCCTCCCTCGTAGAGAGGGGGTTGTAGCCCACGTGAAGACTAGGTCTATCATGTGAGGAGGCTCCCCTATGATGAAGCATGACATCTCTGGTGTGTGAGGGGAACCGTCCTGAAAAGGGAAACCCCTAGTCTGTGTATAGTAGAGCACGTCCAGACAGTTTAATATCCTCCTCTTGTTTCGGACCCGTGGCCCCTTTTTTTGTGAAACAAACATACATACTAACCTACTACAAAAGTTAAATTAGTATACTTGGTGCACTACTACTGAGTGATACTACTTCTAACATATGTTATGTGAGTGGCTGTGTGACTGTATTCTTGTATGTATGGGTGTGTAATTGGCTGTATGGCTGTATAAGTGGATGTGTGTGTAGATGTGTGGGTAAGTGAGATGCTGTGTGAGTGATTGCATTGGTGAGTGAGTGGCTGTGTCAGTGATTTTATGGGTGTGTGAGTGGCAATATGAGTGGCTCTATGGGTGGAGTGGATCTTTTGGTTAGTTTTTGTGATATTGTTGTAGTTGATACTGTGTGTTTCATTAATTTTGATATCATCTATATATTTGAATAGCAGACAATATTTTGTGTTTGACATTAATGTGCTTAATATTGTTACATGTTTAAGTTTTTGTCTGCGAGATTTTTGTCATTGATATTTGTGTTTCTTTTGTTAAGTATAGGATGCCGATATTTTTGTAATCAATTTTATTTTGATAATATTTGGTGAGTCGATGTTGTTTTTCACGATATTTCATCATGGAACTCAGAATGTTAAGGATGGACAACTGTTTAGCCAGGGATAGCTAAAGTGCTGCTAACCATGGCCAGTTTCTCAAGAATGGCCCACTATTCTTTTTCAATAGCCAGAAGATTGATAATAATGTCCACTGTGTCAATGTTGGGCCACCATTGTACCTGGGATACCTAAATTGTATCCGAAGATGCCCAGTATGTCAAGTATGTGCCAACATTGTGCCAAAAGGCTGTGAAGATTGCCCATTTTGTTATCACTGTGCCACCAGTATGCATGTTATGAAGAACAAGGGAACACCAAAATTGTTGCCAAGAATGCCCATTATGTCAGGAGCTGTGCTGCCATTAGGCCTGGGAGAGCCAACATAGAGCCCCATATGTCTATAACCTTATATCCCAAGTTCTACATGCACCAAAGTACAGACTCATTACTGTGTACACATGCGCTCACACTTACAAGTGCACACTTACATTCACTGAAATATATCAGCTGTTGCTTTAGATCTCCCCACTTACAGTGGCAATGATCCAGCTGTGTGGCTCAACCCACACTGCACCATGTCTGTAGTCTGTCACAGCACAGATCTTGAACCAGACTGTCACATCACTGGTGCTGCCTGCTTTACTAGGTGAGGGTTGGGGCAGTTGCTGCTTAAAAACACACCTGTTGCAATGAAGAGAAACACTTAGCTTTGGAAACTTGGTGACAGACAGTGAATTCTGGGCTCAGAGAGGGCTGGCTGGATGGATTTGCATGACAACAGGGGAGGGAGGCATACGTTCCATGCATCCTGCATGCCAGGACCAAACTATTCATGGCCCACTCCATCAAGGCAAATTGAATCAACCACTGGAGGTATATTTTTAGGAGCCGGTAGGCCAGTAACAGAAAGAACTGAGTGAGGCTCTCTGTCACTTGGGGGAATGTTTACAAGAAGCCAGTGCCACTGCAGTGGATTTTTTTTTATGCAGCAGTGGCACAATCAGCTCCACACTGCTCCATATTTACAAACTGACGCATAATGTGATGCAGACCTCTACAAACTGCCGCATTGTCAGTTTGTAGAGGTCTGCATCACATTATACCTGCACCAGGTATAATGTATGCAGGGTAGGCATTCCCACGTTAAAAGCCACTTTGAACTGGTGCAGTGAAATTTACATCTATTCACTGCATCACTCTATGACTTGACTGCAAATCCCCACGCCTTCTCAAACCAGGCATAATGATTGACACAGGGCTTTTAACATGGGACTCACCTCTGTGTTTTGACACATTGCTGGAGTTGCATCAGTCTTACTACCAACTCCAGCAATGCGTCTCTTTAGCGCCAAAAGATACATCAGAATTTCTGCTGAATCCGTGAATCCTTGCAGCATGGAGCACTGTATTGTAAGTACAGCGCAGCAATGGCACTGTTAGGCCATTTGCGGCAGGTGCAAGAAATCTGACACATTAATGCCAATGCGTCAGTTCATGTAACTATTCCTCTTAGTCTGTAGCCTAGAGGACCTATCACCTGACGGTGTCATCACCAGCGTCATATGACACGACTGAAGTCCCATTCCACTGTCTGGGACTGGAACCAAAGACATGGTTTCTTTACAAAATTAAGGAATGAACTGTCTCCCTCATGTGTTGCTCTGAGCAAAAACTGACCCCCCCCCCCCCAGAAAAAAATGCTGTTGTCCAATACTAGCAAAATCCAACACACAATGGTTTGAGAGCAGGAGCGGCCCGTGCGGGTAAGAGCGGTGGGGCTGGGTTGGGGAGGGATTCGACAGATGACCACGATGGAAAATTAAATAAATAATTAATTTTACCTCATCGTCGTCTGTCGAAATTCCCCCCCACCCGGCCCCACCGCTCTTTCCTGCACGGGCCTTGGCTGGTTGAGAGACGTAGGGGACACATAATCTAAATACTTTAAAGGCTAGTACCAAATGTCAGCATTCGTAATGTGCGATGAAGGTAATCAAATGTAAAGAAGATCGCAAGCTACTCGGCATCTAGTCAGGCCACTCACTGGTTTTGGTTCCATGGCACAGAAAAATATGTTGTTGGCTTCAGTTCCTATTATACTATTTCTTTCGAAGCTCTAATTGGCTGGTTCGGTCCCTGCGTTTGGCAGTCCAAAGAACCTGCACTGTTATTGCCATGAGACTTGGCATTTTCTCTTGTTCACCTGAAATTGACGATCAATCCACAATCGAAAGCAAATAAGTTGAAAAAAATGATAATGTATGTATTTATTGGGAATAAAATGTAATGCAAAGTTCTAATACATTTAAAAAAAAAAAAGTTTATTTGAGACTTTTAGTAAATCAGTAGTGTCGCCACCGAATTGCCAATGCACCCAAAACTACACAGAGCATTTTGCAGTCGACTCCTTCCATTTAGTGCAATAATGCGATCCTTAGAATTGGAATGGGTCACAGAAGCCCTGGGTCTAAAGTTGCTCTATGCCCTCGAGACATTCGTCAATATCATTCGAGTTTTTTTGTCTGACTCCCACATTGAAGAAGACCCTCTGAAGCACAGCTAGACACAGAACCCAACTCTCTAACTGCGTTAACGTGTAACTTGTCACTCCCTGAAATTCAATGCCTCAAAGGATGAACACTCGCATTCCGTACTAAAGCGGATAACAGAATCCAAAAATGAATCCACTCTGCCCTACTAAATTAAAAACCACAGTCCATGTCTGCCCTTCCACTTCTCATCTCGGCCTGGATGGCTATTTTGCTCGTGTCATTACACAATAAAACGGCTGCCACTAGGGAACTGGTGCCTTTTATGGATGCACCCCAGCGATGTCATTGCACTGTTTGCCTATTGATTACTGCTGGTATGACAGTACTAAAGGATTTTCATATTATAAATGCATAATTTTCCTTAATGAAATAGTTGATTCCCTTTGTGCTGAAGCTGGGAAATTTACCATTCTGGTCTTGTTTGAAAGGTGCGTCCTCCTACTTCAAAGTTTGCACCTGTGAAGCCATTCCTTGCAGACAGTCATCAGTGCACTAAAAAGATGTAGAAAACATATTTTATATAAGTGCTGTAATGCTAAGTGGCATGGATTGGTTTGTGGATGAAAAATGGATGATTGACACAGAAATGTATTCCCAGGCAAGACAAGGCAAGAAGACAAGGCCCACATTTTCAAAGAAGACCATGATCGTGGTCTGAGGTGCAACCTTTCAATATATTAGAGATCAAGGTATGAGGTAGAGAACGGGACTGCCCATGTCAGTGTTGTCAGTAATGACTCGTTTCTGTCCATCTGTTAATGGCTGAGTTGAGTGTTAATCTCCCCAACAATAATGCAGGTCCGAACTCCATAAATGTACTGGACAGCCTTGCAAAAACCATTAGATTTACCGTTATTGGCGTATAGATGAAGTGTCAGGTAGGAACCCTCAGTATCGCTTTTGGCAAATGCTTACCTGTTTCCATAATCAGACCAGGTCTTGAAGATTCAAACTGATGATTCACAAAAACATCTGTCCTAAATTTCTTGTACTGCAAGGGGCGTTCTATTAAGGGGCAGATGGAATTTACGTGGTGGCTTCTTTAGTGGCAGCTGATGAACTTTGAAAGTGGTGGCCATTGGCCCTGCCATCTCTGCCAATGAAAATACCAACACAACTACTAAACATCCCACTCCTACAAGTGTGACAATTTAGACTAATCCAGACCACCAAAGCTATAAGAATGGCTTGGGTGGCAGGTACTAGCCATTTTTAACTTATATTGAATTAATAAACAACTGTTGTTGTGCTCATCTGTTAGACAGACAGCGCCACTATGGGCCTTATTACAATGAGGCTCAGAAAGCCTCCGACTGCAGGTTGGAGGCTTTCCAAGCCTCATCGCGGTTTCAGTTCAGACCGCCGCATTACAATGCAGGCGGTCAAAATTGAAACTGGATTCGGACGAGCTCAAGGAGCCCACCGGCCAGTCGGAGACCGGCACGTAATCCCAATGGACGGCATTTCCACCAATGGGATTACAATGTTCGGTTTCCGACAAGCTTTCCATGCCAGGCTTTCCAACCCTTAACCCCTTCGCTGCTAGGCCTTTTCCCCCCCTGTGCTAAGCCACTTTTTGGCTATGTGGGGTAGTTCGCGCTTAGGCCCCTGTAACATTTTGACCACATAAGGTATCCATGCCAAATTTGCGTCCTTTTTTTCCAACATCATGGGGATTCTAAAGGTACCCAGGGTTTGTGGATTCCCCTGGGGGGGACCCAGAAATTTGCAAAAATACAGGTAATTCTTTTTTTTTTTTTACAAAATGGGAAAAAAGGGCTAGAGATGAAAGCATCTGGTTTTTTCCCTGCAAATGGTATAAACAAAGGGGTTGTGGTGCTGAAATCACCATTTTCCCAGCTTCCAGGGACAAACAGACTTTTGTCAGAAAATCAAAAAAATGTACACAGTTTTGGCATTTTTCTGGGACATAGCCTAATTTTGCTATTTTTGTGCTTTCAACCTCCTTCCAGTTAATGGTAGAAATGGGTATGAAAGCAATAATGGATCCTGGAAAGCTATACATTTTGGAAATGTAGACAAAATTCTGAATTCAGAAAGGGGTCATTTGTGTAGATCCTTCAAGGTTTCTTCACAGAAACTAACAGTTAAATATAGAAAAAATTGAAAATTAGTTAAAAAAAACCAGCCATTTGTGCCAACGTTTTCACCTGTAACTTCTTCTAACTGTGACAGCTGTTTGAAAGCAATATATCCTTACATCCGCTAGACCTTTCTGGTTGTGGGGATATATAGGACTTGTAGGTTCACCAAGAACCCGATGAACCCAGAGCCAATAACTGAGCAGCGTCTTGCAATGGTTTTTCATTATGTTCCGGGTATATAGCAATTAATTTGGGAAAATATATACATGGAAAAATCGGTATGAAAGACACCTATGTATTTCTGAAATTGGAACAAAATATAGAGTTTAGAAACAGTAGATATTTGCACATTTCCAAAATTGTGAGTACCCATACTAGCATGAGAATTATAGGTCATTTTTCAAAATGACTTCTTTTTTACACATTGTCTATCATTTGGAAGGCAGAAATGCATAGAAAGTCAATAGGTAATAACAGTTGCTCTACAATTCTGTATTACCCTAAGTCTCCCGATAAAAATGGTACCTCACTTGTGTGGGTAGGCCTAGTGCCTGCGACACGAAACGGTCCAAAACGCAACGTGGACACACTTTATTTCTACAGTGAAAACTAACCCTTTTTTTTGCAAAGTGCCTAGCTGCAGATTTTGAACCCTAGCTCTGCCGGCACCTAGGGAAACCTAGCAAACCTATACATTTTTGAAAAGTAGACACCCAGGGGAATCCAGGATGGGGTGACTTGTGTGGCTCTCACCAGGTTCTGTTACCCAGAATCCCTTGCAAACCTCAAAATTTGTTAAAAAAAAACACATTTTCCTCACATTTCTGTGGTGGAAAGTTCTGGAATCTGCGTGGATACACAAAATTCCACCCACCCCGCGTTCCCCAAAGTCTTCCGTGAAAAACGGTACCTCACTTGTGTGGGTAGGCCTAGTGCCCGCGACAGGAAACGGCCTAAAACGCAACGTGGACACACCACATTTTCACAGTGAAAACTGACCCTTTTTTTGCAAATTGCCTTGATGTAGATTTTTAACTCTAGCTCTGCCGGCACCTAGGGAAACCTAGCAAACCCATACATTTTTGAAAGTTAGACACCTGGGGGAATCCAGGATGGGGTGACTTGACTGGCTCTCACCAGGTTCTGTTACCCAGAATCCCTTGCAAACCTCAAAATCTGTCAAAAAAAACAAATTTTCCTCACATTTCTGTGGTGGAAAGTTCTGCAATCTGCGTGGATCCACAAAATTCCACCCACCCCATGTTCCCCAAAGTCTTCCGAGAAAAATGGTACCTCACTTGTGTGGGTAGGCCTAGTGCCCGCGACAGGAAACGGCCCAAAACGCAACATGGACACACCACATTTTCACAGTGAAAACTGACCCTTTTTTTACAAAGTGCCTAGCTGTAGATTTTGAACCCTAGCTCTGCCGGAATCTAGGCAAACCTAGCAAACCTATATATTTTTAAAAACTACACACCGAGGGGAATCCAGGATGGGGTGACTTGACTGGCTCTCACCAGGTTCTGTTACCCAGAATACCTTGCAAACCTCAAAATTTGTCAAAAAAACCACATTTTCCTCACATTTCTGTGGTGGAAAGTTCTGGAATCTGCGTGGATCCACAAAATTCCACCCACCCTGCATTCCACAAAGTCTTCTGAGAAAAATGGTACCTCACTTGTGTGGGTAGGCCTAGTGCCCGCGACAGGAAATGGCCCAAAACGCAACCTGGACACACCACATTTTCACAGTGAAAACTGACCCTTTTTTTGCAAAGTACCTAGCTGTAGATTTTGAACCCTAGCTCTGCCGGCACCTAGGGAAACCTAGCAAACCTATATATTTTTGAAAATTAGACACCCAGGGGAATCCAGGATGGGGTGACTTGACTGGCTCTCACCATGTTCTGTTACCCAGATTCCCTTGCAAACCTCAAAATTTGTAAAAAAAAACATTTTCCTCACATTTCTGTGGTGGAAAGTTCTGGAATCTGCGTGGATCCACAACATTCCACCCACCCCGCGTTCCCCAAAGTCTTCAGAGAAAAATGGTACTTCACTTGTGTGGGTAGGCCTAGTGCCCGCGAAAGGAAACGGCCCAAAACGCAACGTGGACACACCACATTTTCACAGTGAAAACTGACCCTTTTTTTGCAAAGGGCCTAGCTGTAGATTTTGAACCCTAGCTCTGCCGGCACCTAGTGAAACCTAGCAAACCTATACATTTTTGAAAACTAGACACTCGGGGATTCCAAGGAGGTATAGCTTGCGTGGATCCCCTAACGTTTTCTTACCCAGAATCCCCTGCAAACCTCAAATTTCGCTGAAAAATCACTTTTTCCACACATTTTTGTGTGGGAAAGTTGTGGCATCACCGGGCTGACACAAATTTCCTACCACCAAGCATTCCCCCAGGTCTCCCGATAAAAATGGTGCCTCACTCGTGTGGGAGGCCCAAGTACCCGTGACAGGCAAGGGCCCAAAACGTATTGAGGCAACATCAAAATTGCCTATCACAAAACGACCTGGTTTTGCAAGGGGTCACCTGGGTTTTGGCCCCGTGCTCGGCGGCCAGGTAGGGAAACCTACCAAACCCACACATTTCTGAAAACTAGACACCCGGTGGATTCCAGGGAGGTATGGCTTGCGTGGATCCCCCAACGTTTTCTTACCCAGAATCCCCTGCATACCTCAAATTTAGCTGAAAAAAATCACTTTTTCCACACATTTTTGTGTGGGAAAGTTGTGGCATCACCAGGCTGACACAAATTTCCTACCACCCAGCGTTCCCCCAGGTCTCCCGATAAAAATGGTGCCTCACTCATGTGGGAGGCCCAAATACCCGCGACAGGCAAGGGCCCAAAACATTTTGTGATAGGCAATTTTGATGTCGCCTCAATACGTTTTGGGCCCTTGCCTGTCGCGGGTACTTGGGCCTCCCACACGAGTGAGGCACCATTTTTATCGGGAGACCTGGGGGAACGCTGGGTGGTAGGAAATTTGTGTCAGCCCGGTGATGCCACAACTTTCCCACACAAAAATGAGTGGAAAAAGTGATTTTTTCAGCTAAATTTGAGGTTTGCAGGGGATTCTGGGTAATAAAAAGTTGGGGGATCCACGCAAGCCCTACCTCCCTGGAATCCCCCGGGTCTTTTTGGCTATGGTATCTAGTTTTCAGAAATGTGTGGGTTTTGTAGGTTTCCCTAGGTGGCTGCCGAGCACGGAGCCAAAAACCCAGGTGACCCCATTACAAAACCAGGTCGTTTTGCGATATGCAATTTTAATGTCGCCTCAATACGTTTTGGGCCCTTTCCTGTCGTGGGTACTTGGGCCTCCCACACGAGTGAGGCACCATTCTTATCGGGAGACCTGAGGGAACATTGGGTGGTAGGAAATTTGTGTCAGCCCAGTGATGCCACAACTTCCCACACAAAAATGAGTGGAAAAAGTGATTTTTTCAGCTAAAATTGAGGTTTGCAGGAGATTCTGGGTAAGAAAACATTGGGGATCCATGCAAGCCATACCTCCTATAATCCCCGGTGTCTAGTTTTCAGAAATGTATGGGTTTGGTAGGTTTCCTAGCTGACCGCCGAGCACGGGGCCAAAACCCAGGTGACTCCCCTTGCAAAACCAGGTCGTTTTGTGATAGGCAATTTTGATGTCGCCTCAATACGTTTTGGACCCTTGCCTGTCGCGGGTACTTGGGCCTCCCACACGAGTGAGGAACCATTTTTATCGGGAGACCTGGGGGAATGCTGGGTGGTAGGAAATTTGTGTCAGCCCGGTGATGCCACAACTTTCCCACACATAAATGTGTGGAAAAAGTGATTTTTTCAGCTAAATTTGAGGTTTGCAGGGGATTCTGGGTAAGAAAACGTTGGGGGATCCACGCAAGCTATACCTCCCTATAATCCCCCGGGTGTCTAGTTTTCAGAAATGTGTGGGTTTGGTAGGTTTCCCTAGCTGACCGCCGAGCACGGGGCCAAAAACCCAGGTGACTCCCCTTGCAAAACCAGGTCGTTTTGTGATAGGCAATTTTGATGTCGCCTCAATACGTTTTGGGCCCTTGCCTGTCGCGGGTACTTGGGCCTCCCACACGAGTGAGGCACCATTTTTATCGGGAGACCTGTGGGAACGCTGGGTGGTAGGAAATTTGTGTCAGCCCGGTGATGCCACAACTTTCCCACACAAAAATGTGTGGAAAAAGTGATTTTTTCAGCTAAATTTGAGGTTTGCAGGGGATTCTGGGTAAGAAAAGGTTGGGAGATCCACGCAAGCCATACCTCCCTATAATCCCCGGGTGTCTAGTTCTCAGAAATGTGTGGGTTTGGTAGATTTCCCTAGCTGGCCGGGGAGCACAGGGCCAAAAACCCAGGTGACCCCCCTTGCAAAACCAGGTCGTTTTGTGATAGGCAATTTTGATGTCGCCTCAATACGTTTTGGGCCCTTGCCTGTCGCGGGTACTTGGGCCACCCACACGAGTGAGGCACCATTTTTATTGGGAGACCTGGGGGAACGCTGGGTGGTAGGAAATTTGTGTCAGCCCGGTGATGCCACAGCTTTCCCACACAAAAATGTGTGGAAAAAGTGATTTTTTCAGCTAAATTTGAGGTTTGCAGGGGATTCTGGGTAAGAAAAAGTTGGGGGATGCACGCAAGCCATACCTCCCTATAATCCCCTGGGTGTCTAGTTTTTAGAAATGTGTGGGTTTGGTAGGTTTCCCTAGCTGGCCGCCGAGCATGGGGCCAAAAACCCAGGTGACCCCCCTTGCAAAACCAGGTCGTTTTGTGATAGGCAATTTTGATGTCGCCTCAATACGTTTTGGGCCCTTGCCTGTCGCTGGTACTTGGGCCTCCCACACGAGTGAGGCACCATTTTTATCGGGAGACCTGGGGGAACGCTGGGTGGTAGGAAATTTGTGTCAGCCCGGTGGTGCCACAACTTTCCCACACAAAAATGTGTGGAAAAAGTGATGTTTTCAGCTAAATTTGAGGTTTGCAGGGGATTCTGGGTAAGAAAACATTGGGGGATCCACGCAAGCCATACCTCCCTGGAATCCCCCGGGTGTCTAGTTTTCAGAAATGTGTGGGTTTGGTAGGTTTCCCTAGCTGGCCGCCGAGCACGGGGCCAAAAACCCAGGTGACCCCCCTTACAAAACGAGGTCATTTTGTGATAGGCAATTTTGATGTCGCCTCAATACGTTTTGGGCCCTTGCCTGTCGCGGGTACTTGGGCCTCCCACACAAGTGAGGCACCATTTTTATAGGGAGATCTGGGGGAATGCTGGGTGGTAGGAAATTTGTGTCAGCCCGGTGATGCCACAACTTTCCCACACAAAAATGTGTGGAAAAAGTGATTTTGTTCAGCTAAATTTGAGGTTTGCAGGGGATTCTGGGTAAGAAAACGTTGGAGGTTCCATGCAAGCCATACCTCCCTGGAATCCCCCGGGTGTCTAGTTCTCAGAAATGTATGGGTTTGGTAGGTTTCCTTAGATGGTCGCCGAGCCCGGAACCAAAAACTCATGGGACCCCCCTTGAAAATCAGGTTGGTTTGTGATAGGTAATTTTGATGTCGCCTCACTAGGTTTTGGGCCCTTGCCTGTCGCGGGTACTTGACCCACCCACACAAGTGAGGTACCATTTTTCTCGTAAGACTTTGGGGAACGCGGAGTGGGTGGAATTTTGTGGATCCACGCAGATTCCAGAACTTTCCACCACAAAAATGTGAGGAAAATGTGGGTTTTTTGACAAAGTTTGAGGTTTGCAAGGGATTCTGGGTAACAGAACCTGGTGAGAGGCACACAAGTCACCCCATCCTGGATTCCCCTTGGTGTCTAGTTTTCAAAATTGTACAGGTTTGCTAGGTTTCCTTATGTGCCGGCTGCTCAAGGGCCCAAAATCCACAGGTAGGCACATCCTGAAGAAAATTCAGCGCCTAGTGGTCTTTCTGCCGCCCTGGGGAGGGGGTAATCGAGGGCTATTGCCCCGATATGCCCCCAAGGGGGGAAGAAAGACTATGGCTATTCTTTTGGGGGGTGGGGGCATTCAGATGCCCATTCTGGGAAGCCCCCACCTCTACAAATAGAAAAGCCAGCCTAATCGCTGGCGCCTAGTGGACTTTCTGCCCCCCCGGGGGGCAGATCAGGGTCTACTTCCCCATCTGCCTCCTGGGGGGGCATAAAGGCTGTGGCATCTTCTTTGGGGGGTGGGGGCATTGGCATGCCCATTCTGGGCAAACCCCGCCCCGAACTTTGGAGAAAAAAAAAATCCCTGGTGGCAAGTGGGCTTTCTGTCCCACCCCGGGGGGGCAGATAAGGGGCTATTGCCCATCTGCCTCCCGGGGGGGGCAGAAAGACTGTATCTTTTTTTGGGGGGTGGGGGCCTTGACATGCCCATTCTGGGCAACCCCCACCCCTACCTATATATAAAATAAAAAAAATCCCTGGTGCTTAGTGGGCTTTCTGCCCCCCCCCGGGGGCAGATCAGGGGCTATTGCCCCCATCTTCCTCCTGGAGGGGCAGCAAGTCTTTAGTTTTCTTTGGGGGGGTAGGGTGGGGGCATTTGCATGCCCATTCTGGGCAGCCCCCACCCCGGGCCTATAAAAAACAATAATCCCTGGTGTCTAGGGTGCTTTCTGCCCCCACGGGGGCAGAAAGACTGGAATTTTGGGGGGGTGGGGTGGGGGCATTGGCATGCCCATCTTTGGCAGCCCCCACCCCTAAATTAATCGTTAAAAAAAACCCTGGCGTCTAGTGGTCTTTCTGCCCCCCCGGGGGTGCAGATTGGGGGCTACCACCCCCATCTGCACCCAGAGGGGGCAGAAAGACTATTATTGTGCAGGGGGAGTTGGGGGCTTTGGCGTGCCCATATTGGGCAGCCCCCACCCCTAATTTACATAAGAAAGTAAATCCCTGGTTTCTAGTGGGCTTTCTGCCCCCCAGGGGGTGCAGAATGACTGGAATTTTGTGGGGGGAGGGGTGGGGGCATTGGCATGCCCATCTTGGGCAGCCCCCACCCCTAAATTAAATGTAAAAAAAAAACCCTGGCATCTAGTGGGTTTTCTGCCCCCCCCCGGGGGGGCAGATTGTGGGCAACTGCCCCCATCTGCCCCCCAAGGGGGGCAGAAAGACTCTAATTGTCCAGGGAGGGGGGTAGGGGCATTGGCATGCCCATATTGGGCAGCCCCCACCCCTAATTTATATAGAAAAAAAATCCTTGGTTGTAGTGGGCTTTCTGCCCCCCCCGGGGGGGAAGATTGGGGGCTGCAGCCCCCATCTGCCTCCCAGGGGGGCATAAAGACTGAATTAGGCCCAAAAATATGGGGGGAGCAAAGGCCCTTGCCCAAGGGGCCGCTCCCCCCTTCCTGGTGCCTAGTGGGTGGATCCCTGCTTGGGGATCACCCCCCTGGGGTGATCTCCAAGCAGGGATCCACTAGGCAGGGGTACCATTGGAAAGGGGAGATTCACCCATTTCCAACAATACCTCTCCCATCTGTTTCGGTGCTCGGGGGGCTGAGATAGCCCCACGAGCACCGAAGCTAATGAAACTGAAACTAAGTTTCAGTTTCATTTTCATTGCAATGACGACAGCGCGCCATACGCGCGATCGGCATTGCAATAAAATGCAAATTGGCCTCGGGAGGTTGGGGAGCTCTTCCCCAACCTCCCGAGGCCAATAAAAAGGAAATCCCTCAGCTGTCTGCAGCAGAGGATTTCGTGCCCCTGTCCTCATGACGGAATGGTTCCGTCATGAGCACAGGAGCACCGGTGCTCATGACGGAACCATTCCGTCATGAGCACCGAAAGGGTTAATTATCAACCATAGAATAATTAAAGATTGGAAAACAGCAATAAGATTATAAAGCTATGCCTTGCAGTTTGCATGTAGCTCATGTATGCCAGTTCATAGCTCACTGTGTTTATTAGTAGATTATCATTTATGAAATGTTGGAGATACTGTATGACAAAAGCAGTAACCCACTGTGCTACCTACATACAATCCATTCTGTATGCCACACAGACTTTGCAGCAGTGACATAAACCCTCCATGCAGGGCCAGACTGGCCGTAGCAGGCACCGGGCATTTCCCTGGTGGGCCGGAGGGGTGGGGGCCGGTTTTGTGCCTGTGGGGGCCAGTTTTGTTACAGGGGGCAATATTGGCCCCCTGTAACAAAGGCAGGAGTGTTGCATTTCACTAACACCTGCTCCCCAGGCAGGTCGGGCATCAATCACCAGGGCTGGTTGCTGTTCCCACTCCGGCCCTACCTCCATGCAACTTTATGATGTGTCAAATATTGTACCGGGACAACACACAGCTTCCTCCAGCCAGTGCATTAAATTCATGACTTATCTTACAGTTATTAATCCTTAGAAATGTCTGGGCTGTTAGATATTTTAAATTGTAGCCTGTTTGTTGCCAATTACATAAACCAGAACAGATATCCTGTCACATTTTAAGTTGTTTCCAATTTCTTTGAGAGATTATAAAAACATAAATGTGTAATTTGATTGCCAAATTCAATTTTTCATGACTCTGTCCCTCGTCACTCCACCACTTTCCTGCCACCACACCCTCACTCTCAATGTTCCAATTTACAATACTGGATGTGAATCATCAGAGTGAGATGAGTCCTCAAACAGCATAGTTCAAGGTGATGTGCTTAATAACAATGAAAATGTTTATGACCAAGGGTTGAATAAGATTAATATTGAATAATATTTTACCAGGGGGGCTGTGCTGGTTAAGCCCTTCAAGGGCTCTGAGACAGGAGAAAGGAGTGTAGGTAGGGAAAGCTATGGAACATTTGCAGCTGAAGTAATGCTTAATCTAAGACTAACCGAACGGAAATGGAGACAACATCCCTCCCCCCTCCAACTCAATCTACTTAGGAAATCTAGAATCTCCTATAACAAAAGTATTCTACAATCAAAAAAAGACTTCTTCAGATCAGAACTAGACAATGCCAAAAATAGACCGAAGAAACTCTTTGAAATGCTAAAACAACAATCTAACAAATTGGCCAAAACCCCACTCTTGACTTTGAAATCATAGCTTAGTAGTGAAGAATTTTCCTCATTCTTCACATCAAAAACCAACACCCTCCAACTCGAGTTAAGGACGGCAGCAATTAACTCAGCCACCCCAAAGAACACACAAGCTGAAAATCCTAAACAACTCGATCTACCTTTGCCCAAAAATAACTCTCACTGGTCTACCTTCAAACTTTACGATCTCAGTGACATCACTAAAACATTAGCAACTATCAAACACAACAACCACTTCAATGACCCTGTCCCCTCAAACTGCCTACCCCACATCTACCATATCATCTCCCCTCTCTGGACCAAAATCATCAATGCCTCGCTAGCGCAATGTCACATCCCAGATTGCCTAAAAACTGGTCAAGTCACCCCTATCCTAAAAAAAACGACAGCAAACACCTCCGACCCTAACAATTTCCGACCTATAACCTGTCTTGTGGTTTGTGGCCCCCTGGCCTGCCTTGCTACGTTGCCTTAGGCCTGGCTGCCATGATGCTTTTCTTTGCACACGTTACTCTGGGCCGTTGTTTTACCGACCTCTGCTCCTGCCAAGTTATTTTAGAACTGTCTGCGTTTCTGTTTTTCACCTTTTCTCCTGTTCCCTTTGGGCTACGTCTGCACGACATGTACAAGGTCGAAAAACAACGTCCCTTGTTCCTGCTGATCTGGCCAGTCCCTCGCACCTAGACATAACACTGTGTACAGCTGCCATGGAGAAATTTGTGTGCTTTTAATATTGCGGTTTTCCCGCTCTAGAGACACTTGGAGAAAAACCTTTCCAGGGAGAAGAGCTGTGATTGTCTGCTGATGTAGTCTTTGCATCTAGAGACTGAGGTATGGGGGTTCGCTAGTCAAAGCCCAGAGGTCTTCTATTTTTATAATAAACTAGCTTCTAGCACGGGGAGGGTGGTAAGGTCATTTAGCCCTATATCCACTGCTTTATGAAATGCTTTCCCCGTTTGTATTCTATGGAGTTGTAACTATGCTGATTATATTATTCTTATGCATTATGCTGATAGTACTGACACGTGTACTGTACCTTAGAGCACGTAAGTTGAAATAAACATCTTAAACTATACTGTGTCTCTTCTTACGCACGTTGTGGACAGGTATGAGTGAGTGACTAAAGAGTGTTCTTGCTTCTGCGAGTCCTGAGAGAGAGATACCGTGTTCTGGGTTGTCTAATCATTGGTACATTGTTGCTAAAGGGACGCTAAGGCTAGTTGGGTTGGGGTTTTAGGTGCTACAGCTTATGGTAGGCTCACCACTATATTCCGAGGTCCTATCATCCTGTGCATAGCTCTGTGTGTGCAGAATCCCTACAACATGGCGCAACCAACGTGGGGCTGATCTGCGAGACGCGTGAGTAGTGCTTGTGCTTGTCCACAACCCCCCTCACGCACGCTTCCGGAAGCGTGTGTGACGGTGATACCTCCTATATTGACGTTTTTATAGGTTCTTTCAAGCTTGAAGTTGTTAAAAGGTTTCTTAACTAAAACCCTATTTGTGCTGCCTCATTCTAGATTGTCGACTACTTCTAGCCTACAATGGCTGTTCAAATTGCGGCACATAGCCGCGCAGCGCTCCGGGCTCACTTAACGGTGTATGGAGTGCTGGACGCGGGTGTCGATTTGATCTTTGTGGTACAAGCCGATCCAGCTTATCACTTTGAGGTGTTCTATTCTTGGGTCACCTTTCCGGCGGTGGATGGGACAGACAATTTGTTCCATGAATATACAGCCACCGTAGTTCCTAATCACTATAGATCGTATAGGAATCTTGAAGTACCGCTCACGGCTTGGCAGCACCGTGTTTGGTTTGATGGCACCCTACCCCAACCGGTTACCACGGTTTGTTTAGGCCCCTTGTCTATTGATGGGGCCACTTGGCCTGTTTTGGCCGGGTACACCCCACATCCGCAATATATGACGATACCAGTCGCGGACCTGCGCAACATGTATTCGGCTTTAGTGCGAGTGCATCGAGCCTTAGTGCAATATGTTACAGGCAACATCCAGGGAGCCCCACCTGGAGTTGCGGGCCATCTAGCTGTTGCAGGCGGCGTGACCATAAGTCCTGTCATGATGAACTCGGTGATGGGCAAGCGCCCACAGAATAAGGATGATTTTCCTTATTGGCTTGCAGAGAAATTTGACCAGCTGGAGGCAGTTTTTCCAAACACAACACCGGTGGATAAACATAGAATTCTTACGATTAGTTTGCCAAAAGACTTAATCCCCGAGTTGACAGCATGCAACAACTGGGGTAGGGTATTCGCAGCAGTGTATTCGAAGTGTTTCGGCACTCCGTCCATGACGGTTCTCCCCTCTGTAATTAAACAGTGCAGGATGAACATGGCCCTGAGGCGGCTGTGGAATTAGGGATGAGACTGGTGGGAGTGTTCGACGTAGTAGCTGAGTTGATCCTTGCGAATGTCAAGGGCGATGCAGTGAACTTTCAAGTAGCTAATGCTTTAGCTTTGGTCCCAGAATTGGACAAGCCGCGCGAATTACCGAAAATTATTACCGAAAATTATTACCCAGGCTTACAAAACTATTGGCAGAAATAGCCTGGGAAATAAGCCGTTTGCAAAACAGCAAACACAATCGCAACAACAACAACAACCAAAAACCCAATCTGAGAAGGATGAGAAACCAGTCTTTACCAAAAAGAGCTGGAGGTTGAAAAAACAGGGTAAGCAACAAAAGAGGCCGGGGTCGAGAGGCGCATCCCCGGTTTCCATCTCTTCTGAACGCACTTATGATTTGCGCGATAGGGCGAGAATTAAATCTCCGGATAGGTTTCAGATCCCTGATACGCGTTCTCCTCGTTCTTCACAGGCACAGACAACTTTGCAGGCCGGTGGAGGAGATCGTCAGGATAGAGGAAGGGGTCGAGAGGCTCCACAGGGACGAGACCAACCTCGACAACAGGTCAGAGGGAAAGCAGAAGACTTTCAACGTTCTCGCCCACAATTTCAGAAGAAGAAAGTTGCCGCTGTAACAGCGAAATATGCCACAGACGGTGAGAACGAGACTCCTGAACTGGACGTGGGCAGTGACCCTCCTAGACAGCGCCGCAGAAGTTACCATAGTGCGGGAGGCGCTACGTCCTCATATGGAGGCGACAGCAACTGAAACATTCATTACTGTTGAGACAGCAGACACCAGAGTGGCACCCCCTGACAGACTATTTAATATTGTCATTCAAATTGAAGGTGATATACAGCGTGTAATTAAAGGGATTTTTTGGGAAAATCTGACCTCTTCGTACGACATTTTGTTGGCGGAGGCGGATTGGCCACCCCATTCGTACTTGCTGCGCGTAAAGGGGAGGAGGTAATCCTTCCGAGCTTTTCTCGACATGTCCCAAAGGACAAAGCGGAGGCTCTTGCAGCTGAGTGGGCTGTGTCCCTGGCTCCTGCATTATACCGCAACCACGTGGGTTGGGATGAAGACTCTCCCTCCCATGAAATACCTTTGCGGTCCCTACCACAGCCACAACCCCAATATCCCATAAAACGGGAAGCAAAAGGCCCCGTTTCCGAAATTCTGACTCAGTTGGAATATCAGGGAGTAATTGAAACATGCGTATCACCGATGAATAATCCCCTTTTCGCGGTTTCTAAACCCGATGGATCGTACCGCTTAGTTTTGGATTACCGACATTTGAACTCTCATTGTCGGACCTTTGCGGTGAAAAATACACATAGTTCTGCGCTTGTAGACAGTCTTGTTCGTAAGAAATATAAAACGACACTTGACCTCTCCAATGGATTCTACACGCACAACTTAGCCCCGGAGAGTAGCCAATGGAGCGCTTTTACATCCGGTGGTAAATTATTTAAATTCAGGCGTTTACCTATGGACTATAAGAACAGTCCCGGCGTATTCGCCGCCCGTGTTGTCTCTTTGTTAGACGGCATTGACCAAGATGCATGTTCGTACGTCGATGACATTTATCTGACGGACGACGAATTGTTCCCGCATCTCTCCCGAGTAGACCGCATTATTCTAGAATTTGCGGTTCAAGGTTACAAATTTAACTTTGCCAAATCTCATATTGCCGAATTTACCGTTTTGTTCTTGGGCTACGAGCTCAACAATGAAGGTAAGGGCTTAGCCCCCCACTTCTTAGAAAAATGTGCACTTTTGTGCCCTCCTACTACTCTGAAAAAACTTCAGTCTTTGCTGGGTTTCCTGAACTTCGGGCGTACTTACATTCCCGAATACGCCCAGCGTATCAAGCCTTGTATGCCTTGATACAACCTAACTTTTCGAAGTCTTGTTGGCTTCCGGAGCATTCCTCCATTCTGCAGTCTTTGCAGACAGACCTTCTTGAGTCTAAATACCTGTTGACGCGTGATAACCACACAAACCTGGTGATCAGAATAATTCCGGGGGCAGTGGGTTTCACGTATTTAACCTTTAACGAAGGTGACACAGTGCCCATCGCATACAAGTCACATCTTTACACTTCCGCAGAAATGCGCTTTTCATCTGTGGAGAAAGTTCTGACTGCAGTGCAGATGGCGATTCTAAAGGAACGCGCACTGGCACAGGGAAAACGCATTCTGGTGGTAACACCATATCCTGCCCTAGAGGCAGTGACAAAGGCGAGTGTCCCGAACTCTAAGGCGTTGCACCCCCGTTGGATTCAATGGGCAACCTCTTTGACGTCTCCGGATGTCACTTTCATTTTTGATTCATCTCTACAGACTCAGGAGTTTTTACAGTATGAATTCGTTCATCCTCCTCCTCTGTCATTGCTCCCGCTTGAGGATTACGAATGTGTGATCTACACCGATGGTTCGGCACAACCGGCCACGGGGTCCATGCATGCTTATTCAGACGCATGTGCTATTGTTGCAGGTACCTTTGTGAACGGAAAGTTCAAATCCACTGTGGTGCACACTCAGGCACTCGGGGACAGTACTGCACAATTGGCCGAGCTGCGCGCATTGGTGCTTGCGCTTGAGTTCGTTAATCCGGATGTGACCACTCTCATTGTATGCGATTCTTACTACTGTGTTCAATCTTACAATGACAATCTGTTCTTTTGGTCGCAAAACGACTATAGAGACGCTAAAGGTAGCACAATCAAGCATAAAATGCTTTGGGTTCGGGTGGCAGAATTGAGACAACATCTGCCACTCACACAGGTGATACAAAAGGGGATGATGGACGGAACGTTTGAGCCAATCAAACACTCACCCCCAGTCAACTGATCTGGGTTTAATCCATCATCATTCTTTAGCTCACTCCACCACCCCAGTTCAGACATGGCCATATGCAAATCAGTCTGACCCTGTGCCTCATGGGAACAGTCCAGCCCGAACTGCCAAGCCATGTCTTCCCTGGACCGGAAACAAGCATCCTAGGACCGGTTTCTGGCATTTCAGCCGTCATCAGCCAGGCTTGCTTGAATCCAGTGGCAAAGTGAGCAAGGGACCCACGTCTGGGCATACCCCCGCCAACTTAGGGTGACCAAAGCGATACAAAAGGGGATGATGGACGGAACGTTTGAGCCAATCAAACACTCACCCCAGTCAACTGATCTGGGTTTAATCCATCATCATTCTTTAGCTCACTCCACCACCCCAGTTCAGACATGGCCATATGCAAATCAGTCTGACCCTGTGCCTCATGGGAACAGTCCAGCCCGAACTGCCAAGCCATGTCTTCCCTGGACCGGAAACAAGCATCCTAGGACCGGTTTCTGGCATTTCAGCCGTCATCAGCCAGGCTTGCTTGAATCCAGTGGCAAAGTGAGCAAGGGACCCACGTCTGGGCATACCCCCGCCAACTTAGGGCGACCAAAGCTATACCAAAGGGGATGATGGAAGGAACGTTTGAGCCAATCAAACACTCACCCCCAGTCAACTGATCTGGGTTTAATCCATCATCATTCTTTAGCTCACTCCACCACCCCAGTTCAGACATGGCCATATGCAAATCAGTCTGACCCTGTGCCTCATGGGAACAGTCCAGCCCGAACTGCCAAGCCATGTCTTCCCTGGACCGGAAACAAGCATCCTAGGACCGGTTTCTGGCATTTCAGCCGTCATCAGCCAGGCTTGCTTGAATCCAGTGGCAAAGTGAGCAAGGGACCCACGTCTGGGCATACCCCCGCCAACTTAGGGGCGACCAAAGCGATACAAAAGGGGATGATGGACGGAACGTTTGAGCCAATCAAACACTCACCCCCAGTCAACTGATCTGGGTTTAATCCATCATCATTCTTTAGCTCACTCCACCACCCCAGTTCAGACATGGCCATATGCAAATCAGTCTGACCCTGTGCCTCATGGGAACAGTCCAGCCCGAACTGCCAAGCCATGTCTTCCCTGGACCGGAAACAAGCATCCTAGGACCGGTTTCTGGCATTTCAGCCGTCATCAGCCAGGCTTGCTTGAATCCAGTGGCAAAGTGAGCAAGGGACCCACGTCTGGGCATACCCCCGCCAACTTAGGGCGACCAAAGCTATACCAAAGGGGATGATGGATGGAACGTTTGAGCCAATCAAACACTCACCCCAGTCAACTGATCTGGGTTTAATCCATCATCATTCTTTAGCTCACTCCACCACCCCAGTTCAGACATGGCCATATGCAAATCAGTCTGACCCTGTGCCTCATGGGAACAGTCCAGCCCGAACTGCCAAGCCATGTCTTCCCTGGACCGGAAACAAGCATCCTAGGACCGGTTTCTGGCATTTCAGCCGTCATCAGCCAGGCTTGCTTGAATCCAGTGGCAAAGTGAGCAAGGGACCCACGTCTGGGCATACCCCCGCCAACTTAGGGCGACCAAAGCGATACAAAAGGGGATGATGGACGGAACGTTTGAGCCAATCAAACACTCACCCCCAGTCAACTGATTTGGGTTTAATCCATCATCATTCTTTAGCTCACTCCACCACCCCAGTTCAGACATGGCCATATGCAAATCAGTCTGACCCTGTGCCTCATGGGAACAGTCCAGCCCGAACTGCCAAGCCATGTCTTCCCTGGACCGGAAACAAGCATCCTAGGACCGGTTTCTGGCATTTCAGCCGTCATCAGCCAGGCTTGCTTGAATCCAGTGGCAAAGTGAGCAAGGGACCCACGTCTGGGCATACCCCCACAAACTTAGGGCTGACCAAAGCGATACAAAAGGGATGATGGACGGAACGCTTGAGCCAATCAAACACTCACCCCCAGTCAACTGATCTGGGTTTAATCCATCATCATTCTTTAGCTCACTCCACCACCCCAGTTCAGACATGGCCATATGCAAATCAGTCTGACCCTGTGCCTCATGGGAACAGTCCAGCCCGGACTGCCAAGCCATGTCTTCCCTGGACCGGAAACAAGCATCCTAGGACCGGTTTCTGGCATTTCAGCCGTCATCAGCCAGGCTTGCTTGAATCCAGTGGCAAAGTGAGCAAGGGACCCACGTCTGGGCATACCCCCGCCAACTTATGGCGACCAAAGCGATACAAAAGGGGATGATGGACGGAACGTTTGAGCCAATCAAACACTCACCCAAAGTCAACTGATCTGGGTTTAATCCATCATCATTCTTTAGCTCACTCCACCACCCCAGTTCAGACATGGCCATATGCAAATCAGTCTGACCCTGTGCCTCATGGGAACAGTCCAACCCGAACTGCCAAGCCATGTCTTCCCTGGACCGGAAACAAGCATCCTAGGACCGGTTTCTGGCATTTCAGCCGTCATCAGCCAGGCTTGCTTGAATCCAGTGGCAAAGTGAGCAAGGGACCCACGTCTGGGCATACCCCGCCAACTTAGGGCGACCAAAGCGATACAAAAGGGGATGATGGACGGAACGCTTGAGCCAATCAAACACTCACCCCCAGTCAACTGATCTGGGTTTAATCCATCATCATTCTTTAGCTCACTCCACCACCCCAGTTCAGACATGGCCATATGCAAATCAGTCTGACCCTGTGCCTCATGGGAACAGTCCAGCCCGAACTGCCAAGCCATGTCTTCCCTGGACCGGAAACAAGCATCCTAGGACCGGTTTCTGGCATTTCAGCCGTCATCAGCCAGGCTTGCTTGAATCCAGTGGCAAAGTGAGCAAGGGACCCACGTCTGGGCATACCCCCGCCAACTTAGGGCGACCAAAGCGATACAAAAGGGGATGATGGACGGAACGTTTGAGCCAATCAAACACTCACCCCCAGTCAACTGATATGGGTTTAATCCATCATCATTCTTTAGCTCACTCCACCACCCCAGTTCAGACATGGCCATATGCAAATCAGTCTGACCCTGTGCCTCATGGGAACAGTCCAGCCCGAACTGCCAAGCCATGTCTTCCCTGGACCGGAAACAAGCATCCTAGGACTGGTTTCTGGCATTTCAGCCGTCATCAGCCAGGCTTGCTTGAATCCAGTGGCAAAGTGAGCAAGGGACCCACGTCTGGACATACCCCCGCCAACTTAGGGCGACCAAAGCGATACAAAAGGGGATGATGGATGGAACGTTTGAGCCAATCAAACACTCACCCCCAGTCAACTGATCTGGGTTTAATCCATCATCATTCTTTAGCTCACTCCACCACCCCAGTTCAGACATGGCCATATGCAAATCAGTCTGACCCTGTGCCTCATGGGAACAGTCCAGCCCGAACTGCCACGCCATGTCTTCCCTGGACCGGAAACAAGCATCCTAGGACCGGTTTCTGGCATTTCAGCCGTCATCAGCCAGGCTTGCTTGAATCCAGTGGCAAAGTTAGCAAGGGACCCACGTCTGGGCATACCCCCGCCAACTTAGGGCGACCAAAGCGATACTAAAGGGGATGATGGACGGAACGTTTGAGCCAATCAAACACTCACCCCCAGTCAACTGATCTGGGTTTAATCCATCATCATTCTTTAGCTCACTCCACCACCCCAGTTCAGACATGGCCATATGCAAATAAGTCTGACCCTGTGCCTCATGGGAACAGTCCAGCCCGAACTGCCAAGCCATGTCTTCCCTGGACCAGAAACAAGCATCCTAGGACCGGTTTCAGGCATTTCAGCCGTCATCAGCCAGGCTTGCTTGAATCCAGTGGCAAAGTGAGCAAGGGACCCACGTCTGGGCATACCTCCGCCAACTTAGGGCGACCAAAGCGATACAAAAGGGGATGATGGACGGAACGCTTGAGCCAATCAAACACTCACCCCCAGTCAACTGATCTGGGTTTAATCCATCATCATTCTTTAGCTCACTCCACCACCCCAGTTCAGACATGGCCATATGCAAATCAGGCTGACCCTGTGCCTCATGGGAACAGTCCAGCCCGAACTGCCAAGCCATGTCTTCCCTGGACCGGAAACAAGCATCCTAGGACCGGTTTCTGGCATTTCAGCCGTCATCAGCCAGGCTTGCTTGAATCCAGTGGCAAAGTGAGCAAGGGACCCACGTCTGGGCATACCCCCGCCAACTTAGGGCGACCAAAGCGATACAAAAGGGATGATGGACGGAACGCTTGAGCCAATCAAACACTCACCCCCAGTCAACTGATCTGGGTTTAATCCATCATCATTCTTTAGCTCACTCCACCACCCCAGTTCAGACATGGCCATATGCAAATCAGTCTGACCCTGTGCCTCATGGGAACAGTCCAGCCCGAACTGCCAAGCCATGTCTTCCCTGGACCAGAAACAAGCATCCTAGGACCGGTTTCTGGCATTTCAGCCGTCATCAGCCAGGCTTGCTTGAATCCAGTGGCAAAGTGAGCAAGGGACCCACGTCTGGGCATACCCCCACCAACTTAGGGCGACCAAAGCGATACAAAAGGGGATGATGGACGGAACGTTTGAGCCAATCAAACACTCACCCCCAGTCAACTGATCTGGGTTTAATCCATCATCATTCTTTAGCTCACTCCACCACCCCAGTTCAGACATGGCCATATGCAAATCAGTCTGACCCTGTGCCTCATGGGAACAGTCCAGCCCGGACTGCCAAGCCATGTCTTCCCTGGACCGGAAACAAGCATCCTAGGACCGGTTTCTGGCATTTCAGCCGTCATCAGCCAGGCTTGCTTGAATCCAGTGGCAAAGTGAGCAAGGGACCCACGTCTGGGCATACCCCCGCCAACTTAGGGCGACCAAAGCGATACAAAAGGGGATGATGGACGGAACGTTTGAGCCAATCAAACACTCACCCCCAGTCAACTGATCTGGGTTTAATCCATCATCATTCTTTAGCTCACTCCACCACCCCAGTTCAGACATGGCCATATGCAAATCAGTCTGACCCTGTGCCTCATGGGAACAGTCCAGCCCGAACTGCCAAGCCATGTCTTCCCTGGATCGGAAACAAGCATCCTAGGACCGGTTTCTGGCATTTCAGCCGTCATCAGCCAGGCTTGCTTGAATCCAGTGGCAAAGTGAGCAAGGGACCCACGTCTGGGCATACCCCCGCCAACTTAGGGGCGACCAAAGCGATACAAAAGGGGATGATGGACGGAACGCTTGAGCCAATCAAACACTCACCCCCAGTCAACTGATATGGGTTTAATCCATCATCATTCTTTAGCTCACTCCACCACCCCAGTTCAGACATGGCCATATGCAAATCAGTCTGACCCTGTGCCTCATGGGAACAGTCCAGCCCGAACTGCCAAGCCATGTCTTCCCTGGACCGGAAACAAGCATCCTAGGACCGGTTTCTGGCATTTCAGCCGTCATCAGCCAGGCTTGCTTGAATCCAGTGGCAAAGTGAGCAAGGGACCCACGTCTGGGCATACCCCCGCCAACTTAGGGCGACCAAAGCGATACAAAAGGGGATGATGGATGGAACGCTTGAGCCAATCAAACACTCACCCCCAGTCAACTGATCTGGGTTTAATCCATCATCATTCTTTAGCTCACTCCACCACCCCAGTTCAGACATGGCCATATGCAAATCAGTCTGACCCTGTGCCTCATGGGAACAGTCCAGCCCGAACTGCCACGCCATGTCTTCCCTGGACCGGAAACAAGCATCCTAAGACCGGTTTCTGGCATTTCAGCCGTCATCAGCCAGGCTTGCTTGAATCCAGTGGCAAAGTGAGCAAGGGACCCACGTCTGGGCATACCCCCGCCAACTTAGGGCGACCAAAGCGATACAAAAGGGGATGATGGACGGAACGCTTGAGCCAATCAAACACTCACCCCCAGTCAACTGATCTGGGTTTAATCCATCATCATTCTTTAGCTCACTCCACCACCCCAGTTCAGACATGGCCATATGCAAATCAGTCTGACCCTGCGCCTCATGGGAACAGTCCAGCCCGAACTGCCAAGCCATGTCTTCCCTGGACCGGAAACAAGCATCCTAGGACCGGTTTCAGGCATTTCAGCCGTCATCAGCCAGGCTTGCTTGAATCCAGTGGCAAAGTGAGCAAGGGACCCACGTCTGGGCATACCCCCGCCAACTTAGGGCGACTTAAGCGATACAAAGGGGATGATGGACGGAACGCTTGAGCCAATCAAACACTCACCCCCAGTCAACTGATCTGGGTTTAATCCATCATCATTCTTTAGCTCACTCCACCACCCCAGTTCAGACATGGCCATATGCAAATCAGGCTGACCCTGTGCCTCATGGGAACAGTCCAGCCCGAACTGCCAAGCCATATCTTCCCTGGACCGGAAACAAGCATCCTAGGACCGGTTTCTGGCATTTCAGCCGTCATCAGCCAGGCTTGCTTGAATCCAGTGGCAAAGTGAGCAAGGGACCCACGTCTGGGCATACCCCGCCAACTTAGGGCGACAAAGCGATACAAAGGGGATGATGGACGGAACGCTTGAGCCAATCAAACACTCACCCCCAGTCAACTGATCTGGGTTTAATCCATCATCATTCTTTAGCTCACTCCACCACCCCAGTTCAGACATGGCCATATGCAAATCAGTCTGACCCTGTGCCTCATGGGAACAGTCCAGCCCGAACTGCCAAGCCATGTCTTCCCTGGACCGGAAACAAGCATCCTAGGACCGGTTTCTGGCATTTCAGCCGTCATCAGCCAGGCTTGCTTGAATCCAGTGGCAAAGTGAGCAAGGGACCCACGTCTGGGCATACCCCGCCAACTTAGGGCGACAAAGCGATACAAAAGGGGATGATGGACGGAACGTTTGAGCCAATCAAACACTCACCCCCAGTCAACTGATCTGGGTTTAATCCATCATCATTCTTTAGCTCACTCCACCACCCCAGTTCAGACATGGCCATATGCAAATCAGTCTGACCCTGTGCCTCATGGGAACAGTCCAGCCCAAACTGCCAAGCCATGTCTTCCCTGGACCGGAAACAAGCATCCTAGGACCGGTTTCTGGCATTTCAGCCGTCATCAGCCAGGCTTGCTTGAATCCAGTGGCAAAGTGAGCAAGGGACCCACGTCTGGGCATACCCCCGCCAACTTAGGGCGACCAAAGCGATACAAAAGGGGATGATGGACGGAACGCTTGAGCCAATCAAACACTCACCCCCAGTCAACTGATCTGGGTTTAATCCATCATCATTCTTTAGCTCACTCCACCACCCCAGTTCAGACATGGCCATATGCAAATCAGTCTGACCCTGTGCCTCATGGGAACAGTCCAGCCCGAACTGCCAAGCCATGTCTTCCCTGGACCGGAAACAAGCATCCTAGGACCGGTTTATGGCATTTCAGCCGTCATCAGCCAGGCTTGCTTGAATCCAGTGGCAAAGTGAGCAAGGGACCCACGTCTGGGCATACCCCCGCCAACTTAGGGCGACCAAAGCTGATACAAAAGGGGATGATGGACGGAACGTTTGAGCCAATCAAACACTCACCCCAGTCAACTGATCTGGGTTTAATCCATCATCATTCTTTAGCTCACTCCACCACCCCAGTTCAGACATGGCCATATGCAAATCAGTCTGACACTGTGCCTCATGGGAACAGTCCAGCCCGAACTGCCAAGCCATGTCTTCCCTGGACCGGAAACAAGCATCCTAGGACCGGTTTCTGGCATTTCAGCCGTCATCAGCCAGGCTTGCTTGAATCCAGTGGCAAAGTGAGCAAGGGACCCACGTCTGGGCATACCCCCGCCAACTTAGGGCGAACAAAGCGATACAAAGGGGATGATGGACGGAACGTTTGAGCCAATCAAACACTCACCCCAGTCAACTGATCTGGGTTTAATCCATCATCATTCTTTAGCTCACTCCACCACCCCAGTTCAGACATGGCCATATGCAAATCAGTCTGACCCTGTGCCTCATGGGAACAGTCCAGCCCGAACTGCCAAGCCATGTCTTCCCTGGACCGGAAACAAGCATCCTAGGACCGGTTTCTGGCATTCCAGCCGTCATCAGCCAGGCTTGCTTGAATCCAGTGGCAAAGTGAGCAAGGGACCCACGTCTGGGCATACCCCCGCCAACTTAGGGCGACAAAGCGATACAAAGGGGATGATGGACGGAACGTTTGAGCCAATCAAACACTCACCCCAGTCAACTGATCTGGGTTTAATCCATCATCATTCTTTAGCTCACTCCACCACCCCAGTTCAGACATAGCCATATGCAAATCAGTCTGACCCTGTGCCTCATGGGAACAGTCCAGCCCGAACTGCCAAGCCATGTCTTCCTGGACCGGAAACAAGCATCCTAGGACCGGTTTCTGGCATTTCAGCCGTCATCAGCCAGGCTTGCTTGAATCCAGTGGCAAAGTGAGCAGGGACCCACGTCTGGGCATACCCCGCCAACTTAGGGCGACCAAGCTGATACAAAAGGGGATGATGGACGGAACGCTTGAGCCAATCAAACACTCACTCCCAGTCAACTGATCTGGGTTTAATCCATCATCATTCTTTAGCTCACTCCACCACCCCAGTTCAGACATGGCCATATGCAAATCAGTCTGACCCTGTGCCTCATGGGAACAGTCCAGCCCGAACTGCCAAGCCATGTCTTCCCTGGACCGGAAACAAGCATCCTAATACCGGTTTCTGGCATTCCAGCCGTCATCAGCCAGGCTTGCTTGAATCCAGTGGCAAAGTGAGCAAGGGACCCACGTCTGGGCATACCGCCAACTTAGGGCGAACAAAGCGATACAAAGGGGATGATGGACGAAACGTTTGAGCCAATCAAACACTCACCCTCAGTCAACTGATCTGGGTTTAATCCATCATCATTCTTTAGCTCACTCCACCACCTCAGTTCAGACATGGCCATATGCAAATCAGTCTGACCCTGTGCCTCATGGGAACAGTCAGCCCGAACTGCCAAGCCATGTCTTCCTGGACCGGAAACAAGCATCCTAGGACCGGTTTCTGGCATTCCAGCCATCATCAGCCAGGCTTGCTTGAATCCAGTGGCAAAGTGAGCAAGGGACCCACGTCTGGGCATACCGCCAACTTAGGGCGAACAAGCGTATACAAAGGGGATGATGGACGGAACGTTTGAGCCAATCAACACTCACTCCCAGTCAACTGATCTGGGTTTAATCCATCATCATTCTTTAGCTCACTCCACCACCCCAGTTCAGACATGGCCATATGCAAATCAGTCTGACCCTGTGCCCCATGGGAACAGTCCAGCCCGAACTGCCAAGCCATGTCTTCCCTGGACCGGAAACAAGCATCCTGGGAACAGTTTCTGGCTTACAGCCATCATCAGCCAGGCTATCTTGAATCCAGTGGCAAAATGAGCAAGGGACCCACGTCTGGGCATACCCTGCCAACTTAGGGCGAACATAGCAAAACCAAAGGGGGCTGGACTGTTCCCATGAGGCACAGGGTCAGACTGATTTGCATATGGCCATGTCTGAACTGGGGTGGTGGAGTGAGCTAAAGAATGATGATGGATTAAACCCAGATCAGTTGACTGGGGGTGAGTGTTTGATTGGCTCAAACGTTCCGTCCATCATCCCCTTTTGTATCGCTTTGGTCGCCCTAAGTTGGCGGGGGTATTTCCCAGACGTGGGTCCCTTGCTCACGTTGCCACTGGATTCAAGCAAGCCTGGCTGATGACGGCTGAAATGCCAGAAACCGGTCCTAGGATGCTTGTTTCCGGTCCAGGGAAGACATGGCTTGGCAGTTCGGGCTGGACTGTTCCCATGAGGCACAGGGTCAGACTGATTTGCATATGGCCATGTCTGAACTGGGGTGGTGGAGTGAGCTAAAGAATGATGATGGATTAAACCCAGATCAGTTGACTGGGGGTGAGTGTTTGATTGGCTCAAACGTTCCGTCCATCATCCCCTTTTGTATCGCTTGGTCGCCCTGGGTTGGCGGGGTATGCCCAGACGTGGGTCCCTTGCTCACTTTGCCAGTGGATTCAAGCACGCCTGGCTGATGACGGCTGAAATGCCAGAAACCGGTCCTAGGATGCTTGTTTCCGGTCCAGGGAAGACATGGCTTGGCAGTTCGGGCTGGACTGTTCCCATGAGGCACAGGGTCAGACTGATTTGCATATGGCCATGTCTGAACTGGGGTGGTGGAGTGAGCTAAAGAATGATGATGGATTAAACCCAGATCAGTTGACTGGGGGTGAGTGTTTGATTGGCTCAAAAGTTCCGTCCATCATCCCTTTTGTATCGCTTTGGTCGCCCTAAGTTGGCGGGGTATGCCCAGACGTGGGTCCCTTGCTCACTTTGCCACTGGATCCAAGCAAGCCTGGCTGATGACGGCTGAAATGCCAGAAACCGGTCCTAGGATGCTTGTTTCGGTCCAGGGAAGACATGGCTTGGCAGTTCGGGCTGGACTGTTCCCATGAGGCACAGGGTCAGACTGATTTGCATATGGCCATGTCTGAACTGGGGTGGTGGAGGAGCTAAAGAATGATGATGGATTAAACCCAGATCAGTTGACTGGGGTGAGTGTTTGATTGGCTCAAACGTCCGTCCATCATCCCCTTTTGTATCGCTTTGGTCGCCCTAAGTTGGCGAGGGTATGCCCAGACGTGGGTCCCTTGTCTCACTTTGCCACTGGATTCAAGCAAGCCTGGCTGATGACGGCTGAAATGCCAGAAACCGGTCCTAGGATGCTTGTTCGGTCCAGGGAAGACATGGCTTGGCAGATTCGGGCTGGACTGTTCCCATGAGGCACAGGGTCAGACTGATTTGCATATGGCCATGTATGAACTGGGGTGATGGAGTGAGCTAAAGAATGATGATGGATTAAACCCAGATCAGTTGACTGGGGGTGAGTGTTTGATTGGCTCAAACGTTCGGTCCATCATCCCCTTTGTATCGCTTTGGTCACCCTACTGGCATGGGGTATGCCCAGACGATGGGTCCCTTGCTCACTTTGCCACTGGATTCAATCAAGCCTGGCTGATGACGGCTGAAATGCCAGAAACCGGTCCTAGGATGCTTGTTTCCGGTCCAGGGAAGACATGGCTTGGCAGTTCGGGCTGGACTGTTCCCATGAGGCACAGGGTCAGACTGATTTGCATATGGCCATGTCTGAACTGGGGTGGTGGAGTGAGCTAAAGAATGATGATGGATTAAACCCAGATCAGTTGACTGGGGTGAGTGTTTGATTGGCTCAAGCGTTCCGTCCATCATCCCCTTTGTATCGCTTTGGTCGCCCTAAGTTGGCGGGGTATGCCCAGACGTGGGTCCCTTGCTCACTTTGCCACTGGATTCAAGCAAGCCTGGCTGATGACGGCTGAAATGCCAGAAACCGGTCCTAGGATGCTTGTTTCCGGTCCAGGGAAGACATGGCTTGGCAGTTCGGGCTGACTGTTCCCATGAGGCACAGGGTCAGACTGATTTGCATATGGCCATGTCTGAACTGGGGTGGTGGAGTGAGCTAAAGAATGATGATGGATTAAACCCAGATCAGTTGACTGGGGGTGAGTGTTTGATTGGCTCAAACGTTCCGTCCATCATCCCTTTGTATCGCATGGTCGCCCTAAGTTGGCGGGGGTATGCCCAGACGTGGGTCCCTTGCTCACTTTGCCACTGGATTCAAGCAAGTCCTGGCTGATGACGGCTGAAATGCCAGAAACCGGTCCTAGGATGCTTGTTTCGGTCCAGGAAGACATGGCTTGACAGTTCGGGCTGGACTGTTCCCATGAGGCACAGGGTCAGACTGATTTGCATATGGCCATGTCTGAACTGGGGTGGTGGAGTGAGCTAAAGAATGATGATGGATTAAACCCAGATCAGTTGACTGGGGTGAGTGTTTGATTGGCTCAAACGTTCCGTCCATCATCCCCTTTTGTATCAGCTTTGGTCGCCCTAAGTTGGCGGGGGTATGCTCCAGACGTGGGTCCCTTTGCTCACTTTGCCACTGGATTCAAGCAAGCCTGGCTGATGACGGCTGAAATGCCAGAAACCGGTCCTAGGATGCTTGTTTCGGTCCAGGGAAGACATGGCTTGGCAGTTCGGGCTGGACTGTTCCCATGAGGCACAGGGTCAGACTGATTTGCATATGGCCATGTCTGAACTGGAGTGGTGGAGTGAGCTAAAGAATGATGATGGATTAAACCCATATCAGTTGACTGGGGTGAGTGTTTGATTGGCTCAAACGTGCCGTCCATCATCCCCTGTTGTATCGCTTGGCTGCCCTAAGTTGGCGGGTGCATGCCCAGACGTGGGTCCCTTGCTCACTTTGCCACTGGATTCAAGCAAGCCTGGCTGATGACGGCTGAAATGCCAGAAACCGGTCCTAGGATGCTTGTTTCCGGTCCAGGGAAGACATGGCTTGGCAGTTCGGGGCTGGACTGTTCCCATGAGGCACAGGGTCAGACTGATTTGCATATGGCCATGTCTGAACTGGGGTGGTGGAGTGAGCTAAAGAATGATGATGGATTAAACCCAGATCAGTTGACTGGGGTGAGTGTTTGATTGGCTCAAACGCTCCGTCCATCATCCCTTTGTATCGCTTTGGTCGCCCTGAGTTGGCGGGGGTATGCCCAGACGTAGGTCCCTTGCTCACTTTGCCACTGGATTCAAGCAAGCCTGGCTGATGACGGCTGAAATGCCAGAAACCGGGTCCTAGGATGCTTGTTTCCGGTCCAGGGAAGACATGGCTTGGCAGCTCGGGCTGGACTGTTCCCATGAGGCACAGGGTCAGACTGATTTGCATATGGCCATGTCTGAACTGGGGTGGTGGAGTGAGCTAAAGAATGATGATGGATTTAAACCCAGATCAGTTGACTGGGGGTGAGTGTTTGATTGGCTCAAACGTCTCCGTCCATCATCCCCTTTGTATCGCTTTGGTCGCCTCGGATGGCGGGCGGTATGCCCAGACGTGGGTCCCTTGCTCACTTTGCCACTGGATTCAAGCAAGCCTGGCTGATGACGGCTGAAATGCCAGAAACCGGTCCTAGGGATGCTTGTTTCCGGTCCAGGGAAGACATGGCTTGGCAGTTCGGGCTGGACTGTTCCCATGAGGCACAGGGTCAGACTGATTTGCATATGGCCATGTCTGAACTGGGGTGGTGGGAGTGAGCTAAAGAATGATGATGGATTAAACCCAGATCAGTTGACTGGGGTGAGTGTTTGATTGGCTCAAACGTCTCCGCCCA